>JAIUZE010075428.1:47746-135639 GCA_022085475.1 Heliosperma pusillum
TCTTAGATGAGTCTAACAGACAGAGCTTCATGATTATTTTTGGGGTTTTGCTATCTTATCTGCAATATTTTCACTAAATCGAAGCCCGACTAAAGCGGCAAACAAGACTCCATATGAGATATGGACAGGAAAAGTCCCTTATTTGTCATTTATGAGAATTTGGGGATGTGAGGCTTTTGTTAAGAATAAGTCTGACGATAAACTCGCACCCAAATCTGAAAAATGTCTTTTTGTAGGATATCCAAAGGAATCACGTGCTTATTACTTCTACAATAAACACGAGGACAAAGTGTTTGTGTCTCGTGATGCAGTCTTTTTAGAAAATGATTTTATTTCTAAAAGACAGAGTGGGAGAAAATTTGAACTTGATGAAGTCCAAGAGCCACAAACCGAAACGGACGACGAGGAAAACGTTCCCTCTTCGTTTGGTACGGTCATTATTCCTTCGGAACCTAGGAGGTCAAGCAGAATTAGTCATCAACCTGATGATGACTATAATGTGTTACTTTTTGAAAGTAACGCACCTACTACCTACAAAGCAGCCATTTCTAGTCCCTAATCAAAGTTATGGCTAGGAGTCATGCGATCCAAAATGGATTCTATGTACGACAATAAAGTATGGGACTTGGTTGATTTACCTAAGGAGGTAAGACCTCTTCAGTGTAAGTGGATCTATAAGATCAAAAGTGGCATAGATAAACATAATGATGTTTACAAAGCTAGATTGGTGGCAAAAGGTTTCACCCAAGTTCATGGTCTCCACTATGACGAAACCTTCGCCCCAGTCGCCATGCTTCGATCCATAAGGATTATCTTAGCGGTTGCCGCATTTCATAATTATGAGATTTGGCAAATGGATGTCAAAACCGTCTTCTTGAATGGGATTCTAGAAGAGGAAGTGTACATGGACACAAACGGAAGGTTATGTGGTGGATCCATAAAAATTAAGAAGGTATGCAAACTTAAGAGATCCATCTATGGTCTTAAGCAAGCATCAGGGTGGAATCATCGTTTCGATATGTAATTAAACAAAATGGTTTCACTCGCAGTGTCGATGAAACCGGTTTATACATGAAGTTAGTGGAGTAAAGTAAAGTACTTTTTCTAGTCGTATGAGATGACATACTACTTATTGGGAATGATATTCCAATGCTCACTTCTGTAAAGGAGTGGGTAGGAATACATTTCCAAATGAAAGACTTAGGAGAGGCCCAGCGCATCTTAGGTATCCGGATCTATAGGGATAGATCTAAAAGGATACTAGCATTAAGTCAAGAGACTTATATTGATAAGATTCTTGATTGGTTCAACATGAAAGACTCTAAGAGAGGCTTTATTCCTATGGGAAGTGGGATCACTTTGAGCAAGTCAGAGTGCCCTACGAAACCCGAGGAGATTGAACGCATGAAATTGATCCCTTACGCATCAGCTGTTGGATCAATCAGGTATGCTATGATGTGCACTCGTCCCGACGTTGCATATGCTTTGAGCATGACAAGTCGTTACCAAGCAAATCCAGGTGAGAGTCACTGGATCGCCGTAAAGAACATCCTTAAGTACTTAAGAAGGACCAAGGATTCGTTCTTAGTGTTTGGAGGCGAGACTGAGTTATGTGTAAAGGGTTACACAGATGCCAGTTTCCAAACAGATAGGGATGATATGAAATCCCAATCCGGCTACGTTTATATGATGAATGGAGGAGCTGTTTGCTGGAAGAGTTTCAAGCAACGCGTTACAGCGGATTCTACAACAGAAGCAGAGTACCTTGCAGCGTCTGAAGCTGCAAAGGAAGCTGTGTGGATTCGGCAATTTTTGGAAGGACTATCAGTAGTCCCTACTGCCAAAGATCCTATCACAATTTATTGTGATAACAGTGGGGCTAGTTTTCAGGCAAAAGAGCCCAAGTCTAGTAACAAGTCTAGACATGTACTTAGGAAATATCATGTAATTAGAGATTACGTGGACAGAAAGGAAATTGACATTTGTAAGGTTGGGACAGATGACAACATTGCTGATCCTTTAACCAAGCCTTTATCAAAGGCTAAGCATGATGGTCATGTCGTCACAATGGGATTGAGACGTGTGCCAGAATTCCTTTAGATTATGTAATATATAATAATTGAATGTTGTATTAATTATTTCATATATGATAATGACATTCATTGTTCGAGTTTTATTTTAAACTCTTTTATTTAGTTTGACTAAATTTAATACTTTGTTTATCCGAATAGATTGTTGGACCCTATTCAAGTGAATAGGACGAACTTAGTATTTTGTCCCTAGTCACTCAATGAGGTGACGTCTCGAAATGACTAGATTGTAAGTCGATCGATGGTTGGTTCAGCACCATGGGGTCATGGAGATGACTGGTCGTTTACATAGACAGACTGTATGACACTCTGTCGGACAGTGACATTGTAGAGACCCTTAAATCAATTATTTGATGCCTGGTCGTGGCAGGGTCTTCTATCTTATTCCTATAAGTCGATTCTTTTGACTGGCGACCGTCTATCTGAGTCGGTGCAGTTTCCGATTGGTTTTGGTTGATGTTCTAGGTCGTGCCGTAAAAGGAGGCCGATGGACTTCTTCTGGATCATGGTGATCTGCATCATACAGAGTAGATGGATCAACAGGAATTGTCCACCCACGTTGGGTAAAAACATCTTTAGGCCACTCGAGGAGAAGTTACTGTAAATGCTGGCCACGCTCGGAAAGAGATCTATGGTAGATTTTCCGGTCAAACAGTTACTCTCCCTATCGAGAAAACCCCTCTAGATATTGTCAATCGCAAGTGCGACCTGAAAGACACCTTGCGTTGAGTGGGAGATGTGATAAAGAGACAAGAGAATCGGTGACGCACACTTGTGTCAGACAAGTGGGAGATTGTTGGAGTAGGTGTCCTCCACAATAGTGCGCCACATAATAAATCTTATTAAGGAATATAATTGGGATATTTATTGACTATATATATGATTAGTCAGTTGATTAACGTAAATCAATAACGGTTGGCTGACTAGAGTTTGACGTTATTGTCGTTTGACGGTGGTGATCAACTGATCCCTTTCGGTCACACCTAAAGGATGAAATCCAAATAGTAACTAATTATTTGTATACGATACAGTTAATTAGTACATTACATATATTCGATATGTACGAGAGTGAATTGTTAGAAATTGAGTTAAGAACTCAAATTCGATTAAGCTTATTTTTCAATTATGCGATAATTGACTAATAAATTTATATCTTATTTTAATACGATTAAATAAGATTTAACTTAGTAATTAATCGTTAAATTACTAAATTAGTTGAGTTTTGAGATAGAGGTAATTAGTTAATTATATTTACAAGGAGTTGTAAAATAAATTAACTAAGCATTGTGGGACCCATTATATATTGATATAATGGTAAAATATTACTTAAAATGTTAAGTACATATTATTTATTTCATTGAGTCATATAATTGTTATATGATCAAATTAACACTTAATTATACAAGATAATTAACCATATGATCAATAAGTATTTGTGAGACAAATATCAAAAATCAAAATGGACCTAACTAGACCAATTGTGGCTGGTTATGATGTAGTTACAAGGGTGATGATTTTGTTCTTGTTGTAACTCTTTAGTTAGCATTTGAAAGTGACATAACAAGTATAAAACAATCATCATCTTTTCTACAACACTCCACTCTAATGCATGTGAGCAAATTGAACAAAATAAGAGTCCAAATGTGGACTACAAGGTCCGGCCAAATGGCCTATATAATGAGCATTTTGTGTTCATTTTATACTTACTTCATTTTGTGCAAATGTCATACTTCTCTCTAAAACTCTTCTTCTCACTATAAACTCTCAAATACTAATATTTACTAAGTATTACTAGTATAGTAATATAGTCATAATATTAGTAGAATAATATCTATCTTATTATCTAGTTAATAATAAGGGTAGATTATTTGGGTTAATCTTGGTGCAACTTAGAGGAGATCTTCTATTTTGGGGATTATTTGTATTCATCCATATTATTAGCTCAAGAACAACCAGAAGGAGTTCTTGTTGTGCCCTTATATTTTCCATATCAATGTGAGGAAATTTCTTCTCTTATATAAATGTCTTTATATTTGCATGCATGTTACATAGATCATTAAATACTAAATTAACAAGTAATTTAGAAACTAATTAGAGGAGTCTAATTAAGGTCTATGGACTTTCAATGCCAGCATTCAAACCCTAATTTTTCAAGTCCGAATCAACCCCAAACCCGCGTACAAAACAACCCATTTGCCATGTTTTTACACAACCATAGCTCGACCAAAACCCCCTCAAATCGATCCAAACCCAACTACCCATTAACCCTAAACCATGAAAGACTTTCCTACCTATATATTTGTGCCTTAACCTCCAAGAAACACCCTTACAAAACCATCAGAAGAGCCGTGGACAGCAGCCATGACAAGCCCGACCGCTCTATCTCTCAAACCCTATTTCTACACTTTTAAACTCCTCTAGATAAACAATACCTCATATCCATTAACCAATTTTAGTACCTCATACTAGCAATAAAAAAGAAAAATCGATCTAAGGGCAACCCCAAACCAACCCTAGCTAAACAACCACGAAATAGAGCACAAAGCTTCTATGTTTCACGCGCGCGCAACCACCTTTTGAGTACTTTTCTGACCATCTCCGGCCACCACACAACCCAAATCTACTCGGAAACATAAACTACACATTCCTAACTTTACATAACATCTATGCCTTTCTTTAGAAGATTAAAATTCCCAACATATACTTCTTCCACCCTAAGACTTGATTCTATTTTTAGCCCATACACTCATAGGATCAATCATAGCTGAGATGCCATATTTTCTCCCAATTACTTTGTTAATCAAGCTATTAGGTTCCACAATTACTTTCTATGCCAGTTTTGCTAACGACAGAGCATGATTAAAACCAGAAATATTGCGATGCCCAGACCTCCCATACCCTTAATTCGGCATACTAATGAATCTCTTGTTGCACCAATGGATAGCTTTATTCCGACATGTTCCTCCTTACCATAAATGTAGAATCAAAGCATTAATCTTGGACGCTACACTTACGGGTATGCGAAATACCGATAGAGAATAAATGGCTAGTGATGAGAGAACGGAACGAATAAGAGTTAATCTACTTGCTGGTGAAAGAAGGATATTATTCCATGTTGATAATCGCTTCCTCATTTTTTCCACAATAGAACAAAAAATCTTCTTTTTTACGATCCAATTTCAATAGGGAGACCTAGATTATTCCCCAAATCTTGGTCCGGTTTGATTTTTGATGTAGCTAAAGAGCTTTGAACCATTTTTAAAGAGCATTTAGGGCTGAAAATAATTGCAGATTTTTCCAAATTTATATTCTGACTTGACGCTTCACAATATTGAATGACAATCCCCGTCACATTTTTGATTTCTTCCTCTTTATCTTTTAAGAAGAAAACAGAATCATCTGCAAAGAAAAGATGGAAGATTTTCTAGGCTTCCCTACACACTTTGATACCTTTTATAAAACCACTTCTTTGCGATGATAAGATCCTTGTGACCAAAGCATGTTCGCTGAATGCCCTACTCGCTCCTTAGAACAAGGGATGGGCTTCTCGACCAATTTTTGAGATAGAACCTCGGTACAAAGATTAAAAAATATACAAAGACAGAGGATCCCCTTGTTGAATTCTTGACCTCGGTTCAACGGTACTCGAAATCGTTCCATTGATGAGAATATCATAAGAAATCAAAGAAATACTTCCCATAACGAGGTTTACGATCGACGAAGGCAAATTAACGTTCTCCAAGACCCCTTTTATAAAATTCCAACTCAGCCTATCATATGCTTTACTCATATATATTTTCACAGCACAAAGACCATCTTTACCCTTATTTATGTTATTAATAGTATGAATGATTTCATGAGCCACAAGAATATTGTCGGCTATGCTTTTTTCTGGAATAAATCCATTCCGAAAGATATCCACCAAGGAGGGCATGAAGGCTTTAAGTCTATTAGCTATGCATTTAGATATTTTCTTCATAACTACATTGCAAAGGTTGATAGGCCTGAAGTCCTCCACCTTCTCCGGACCCTCACATTTTGGAATAAGAACAATAAAAGTTTTATTAATCCCTTTTGGAATAGATCCAGAATTAAGAGCCCCAATGACACCATCATAAATATCTTTCTTGATAATGTGCCAATATTTTTGAGAAAAGGCAGCTGGATTCAGTCAGACCTCGAAAATTTCAAAGGGCTCAATAGAAATATTGCCTTTCTCACTTTAATCTTAGAAAAATGTCTTCCCATGCATCTTATTACTTTCTTCCTCAGACAATTTGAATTTAAGACTATTAAACTGATACGTGATGAGTCATAATTATATATAGGATTATGTCTCCCCTTAGTCACTTTAGTGACGGTTTTTAGTGCCTAAATGAGCGATTAAATGTTATAATTGCTAGAATGTCGATACTGCCGCCTTTTGGTGTATTAATGCAGATTGGATGCATTTGCGGAACAATTGAGTGATAATGAACACCGCGGAGTCGATAGACACGGAGATCGAGAAGTATGAAGATGGAAAGAAGTGAAGATAAGAGCACTCCAGAGTCACTCGATCGAGTTATGTGAATACTCGATCGAGTCGCGGGAATAGAGTTGGTGCAGATCAAGAGCACTCGATCGAGTATTTGGAAACTCGATCGAGTCGCAGAAGAAATACTCGATCGAGTGTCACTATACTCGATCGAGTCGAAGAAGAAATACTCGATCGAGTGTCACTATACTCGATCGAGTGTTTATGGGAAATCCGTGTTTTCCAAAAACTCTTTAATATCGGACTATTGTGTAATGTAAATAGAAAACTCGTCACTCGTTATTTGTTACGCTTTATTATCATAGAAACGCCTTAGAAACCCTGCTAGTTTTATTAGCTTTGCTACTGGATTGATTCATCGAGACTATTTCCTTCAGTTCAAACTTGTAATCCGTATTTTTACTAATCTTCTTCCGTCAGTTATTATTAGATCGTTAGTTATTCTTTGTTCAATCTTTTATTCATCGTTAATCATGTTTACCTTATTTATTATTGTTGTTATTTACATTGTTATGAGTAGCTAAATTTCTATCTAGGGTTGAAAAGTGATCTAGGTTATTAGAAGGGGATTGATTTATTTATTGATTGTTAAATTGCATAAGTTGTTGTTCAATTGTTGTCTTACTTCCAGTTAATCGATTTACTTATCAGAGTTAATTAATTAGTCTTGCGAATTAGGATTATCACCTACCGGGTTAAGACTAAGATAGGCTGCGACAATTGGATAGACTAGTTTAATGATAGCGATCGCATGTTAAATCTAGTCTAAAGGGTATATTTGAATCGACCAATCTTGTGACCTTAAACAACTTAATTGACCTTTTTATGGATTAGATTTTATCCCCGAATAACATATCTAGTGAACTTGAGACCCTAGACCTTTACTCTTATTGAATTCGTCTTTTACTTTATTGCAATTAATATTAGCTAATCAAACCACCAAAACCCCAAAAATTGTTACCTTAAGTTGAACTTATTTTTAGCAAATAGATTATTACCACCTCCTTGTGGATTCGATACCTTACTGATCGATGACTATTAGTTAGTACTAACTTAGGTTTATTTTGATTTAGGGAACACGATTTTACCCTTACCAATAAGCCTAGGCATTTATAAAGATATCATAAGATGGATGATGGTCGTCTGCTTTATATTAATTTCTTATAAAAGGAATTGAATTATCCCCCAATTTCCTTCATATCAAAAGTCCATTGATTGTTAGACTTCTTCAGATCATAGATTGAGTTGCTGCATGAACGTCCCTTAATCCCAGTTAAAAAAGTATTTAGTGCATTCATCACCCTCCATGGCCGATTTTACCTTTGCCCTTTGCTTCCAATACAATCATGCTGCTCTCGAGAATTCTGAAAGCTTACCATGCAAGAAGTTATAAACATCTTCACTCCCCCCCCTTTCTATATTTTCGAGCTCCTTATTGAGCTCTACGTAAAACTTTGACCACTTATATCCCCATTCACATTTTTTGTAGCATGCCCATGAACGAAGAATATTCTTGATCTTAAGAAGGTTATTCTGAATACCTATCATCAGATTAGAAGATTCTACCCTAACCAAATTCTCTTTTACTAAAAATTCTACTTCTTTATATTCAAAACACCATGCTCCAACTTATAAATTGATTGGCTTTTCGACCTTGAGAACAATTTTGAATCAAATATTATAAGGGCATGATCTGATAGTTGAATTGGTAAATGTTTAACACCTGAACTAGGATAAACCATATTCCAATCCTGAGAGGCAATGCCTTTATCCAATCTTTCATACATTCTATCCTTTCCTTCCATATTATTACATCATGTAAATTTTGGTTCTTTAAAGGCAATATCCATTAATTGATTTCTATTTTTCCATTCAGCAAAGATTTCTGCTCCTTTTAAGACCTTATTTCCTCCTAGCTTGTCGGATAAATATTCCACTAAAGTACGAAGTTGTGCATGAGAGTAACCTAGCAAAGTCCAATAAAGTACAAAGAATGAAGACGAAGTATGAAGTTGCTGAAGAATCTTCGCAAATTAACAAAGGTAGATGAAGAGTAGAGGAAGTGCTTGGTCATTTAAGTGCAGGGTAAAGTGGGCAAATAGAAATGTATTTGGAGGGTTTTTCAATTCTACCGGAAAATTGTGTTTTAATGTTAGAGTAAAAAATGATACAAAATTTAATTCAATAAGTTGTAAAAGGGACTAATAATTTTGGAAAGAAAAAAATCTTTTAAGATACTAGTTTTCTCTTTAATTTTGGATACGCAAAAGTAGTGATCAAGCCAACTTGTGATTACCTTGTCACAGCGTGAAACTAAACCCCTCAAATTTCAAATAGATAGATTAGACACCCTAAGCTAGACAAAAAATTAAGTTTAATCCCTCAAAGTTCAATCGTGACACTGTCTCAAATTTAAGATAACTTCTATTCCATATCGTGCGATTAATTAATTGTATTTATATACATACGTTGTAAGTTTAAAACCATTACAAAGATCTCACTAAATCACCATCCACTCCCACTCACTACCTCCATTACATTGTCACCATGTGAACCAAATAGCCAACATTGTTTATAACCAACAGTAGGTCTTGCTTAAGACGGGTCGGATCTTGCAACGAGTATTTTGTGAGAGGAAATGGGTATAGGGGACAAGGTGGGCACCCCCCATGTGCTCTCCACTCACCCTTGATGGGTATTTTGTGAGAGAATATGGTATCCGTCTTAAGCTTAAGACGGATACCTCTGTCTTAAATAAGAATTTGTGTATAACCAAACGAGTATGCAAATAAGTAATTGGTTTATTATAAGATACATATATCCTTTCTAAAATTAAAATAGATAAAGTAATACATTTCTTAGATAGTGGAAGAAGTTTATTACAAATCCCTTAATTTCGCTTTTGCTCAGTTTGAATTACTTAAAACCGTTTTAATTTTGAGACGGATATATATGATAAACAAGCGGAGGAGAAATATCGTCGGTTGAGAAAAGACAAGGCACCGAAACGCGTGAAAGGATAACAAAAATAAGAATGGTATGCAAAAGGCATGGCCCCTCCTTTTGTACGTTATTAAAAATGCTCCCTTATTAGTGGAGCATACCGGTTTTTGTCTTTGACCACCACTTCTTCCTTCAACACTTCAACTTCTATATATACTTTGTCCATGCATAAACGTGTGGCCCCCTTGGTTGTTATTACCAAGTCTATATATACTTCCAACGCAAATTAATTGAGGATTCAGCCACTCTAACTTACGACAAGTCGTCCCGCCATAATTGAGAATTTGAGGACGTTTGAATTTTGTAGATAATTTTCATTATAATAGCCTTTTAAACCGAAGAATTACTTAAAATTGTTTCCGGAACTAATAGAGATCTAAATGACGAAAGCAAAAGGATGAAAAGTACGGTTGGTGGAGGGGAAATGAATATGGCAAGTGAAGTAGTGAACTAGGAGTACTAGTCGTGTCTACTCTCATGTTATAGAGTAGCGGACTAACCTAGTAACCAGTTGGTCTCAATGACAGATCTAGGATTTTCATTTTGTAGTGATTTTCATACAGTTTATACCGATAAAAAAGGATATTTATGGAGTTGATGAATATATTATATGAAAATATACAAAGTGAAGGCGTATACTGATAGAAATAGATATTTATGAAATTCATGAATATATATTATTATAATAAAATAGACAGTTAAGTCATTTATCTACTTAGGAGTTGTTTGGTTGTCTTTTAAATTCATGGGAATTGGAAAATCATGGAAATAACTAATTGATGTCTTGTTTGGTTGTCCAATTCATGGGAAGTGGAACTTCCTATGAAACCCAGGGGTCGTTTGGTTCAAGAGCTTGGACTGTAATGGATTGGAATATTAATCCATAGAGGTATGAGGTTGAAAATCCATTCCCGTGTAAAGTTGTTTGGTTATCTTAAAATTATAAAAGAGGGGAATGAAGTTTGATACCAAGGTAGGAAGATGGGTATAAGATTCCAAGGGGTTGGAATGAAGTTAGATACCTAAGGGGTTCTAACTCCATTCCAAAATACATCAACCAAACATTGAAATGGAGCAAATCCATTCCAATGTAGGAAGTCACTTACCTATGTCCTCCAAGATAAGTGGGAATTCCCACATGAATTGAAATTCTCACATTCAACCAAACAACATTTATACAATTCACATGATTTTCAAGTTCATATGAATTTAATCTTCCCGGGAATTCCATCTTCCTATGGTGAACCAAACGACTCCTTAGTTTCATATAAATGCATGAGGGTTCATATCCTAACAACTACAAAGTATATAATAAAAGCAAATTGTTGTTGCAAGGACTCGAAGCCAGGTCAGCTGGCCGTGGAGTCCGATAGTTTACCACTTGACCAAAGTGAATTGCTCCCTCCCATCCAAAATGATCTTCCCACTTCTTGAATGTGTGAGAAATATTTTATTCAAGTGAGAAGACCATGAGAGGGAGTATTTAATGTTTACCAACGCTTATAGCTTATACCGAAAAACTTTTTGGAAACACTATGGGGCCACGTGGGTACGCCACTGGTTGGTCTCCTGGTCTCCCTTCAGACGAGTCATTTCCGTCTGAAACCATAAGACATGATTTTGAAACTATTTTACTGTAAATGTGACCACTTTCGAAAACGAAATAACGAGTTCAAGAAACAATGATTGTTTTCCAAACCTAAAATCTCATAAAAATGATCAACTTGAAAAAAAAATTACTTTACCTAAAGTCGTAAGTTACGCCTAGCTGAAGTTTTTTCAAAACAAAGAGATACAAGTGAGAAAATGTAATAGTTAAACGGTACTAATGAACACCGTTTTTAAGTGTACGAGGCACCTGTGTTTGAGTAAGTTACACCACAATAACAAATCCTGCACAAGACTTGTTGAGGGAGATAATTTCTTTCCTTTCCTTCCCAGATTTCTCCCCTCCAATTTTACAATCACAAGAGTACAGAAATAAGATTCAGACATTCATTTTACAATAACACAAAATTACACGACACAAAACTGTGGTTTTATTCACTTTATTTGTTTTCCCCTCTCTTTTTCCACTGAAAACGTATATACACAATTTTTTTCATGTTAAGAACTCTTTTTTTGCAAAATATAATGATATGAACACTTGCAATCCTACAAGAGCTAACTTCCATGGTTCTTCAAGTCCGACAACTGCACTGGTAGTGAGTGTTGCATCCCCGCTTCGAATGAACCCAACACTTACTAATCCAGCATTCTGTATGTTACATTTCATCAACAAAAAAATATGCAGCCACATTTCTTCACTCTGGCTCTTTGAGCAGAGCAATCAATCCTAACTATCAACACAATAGATATCTCACACTTGTTTAATTTTCAACTTCCCGAACAATTAGGCGTTGCAAACCTCTTATGCGGGAGATAAGTTGAGAAAAAGACGGCCTTGAACGAGGATCGCTGTAAATGATTTTGAAAAGATGGAAGGAAAGACGTCAGATACAAGAGGTAACACCCATATGGCGGTCAACTAAACCAAGGTTACCTGGTTCGGGGTTTGATTCGGTTCGAGAAACGCATTCGAATTCGAAGAACGCTACCTACCCCGAACTGGGTTCGAAATTGATAAGGGGGTTATCAAATTTTGTGTTTGAGCAATTATCATAAAAGAACTATAAAATAATGTTGTTTAAAAAAGTGAAAAATAAACATCCTTTTTTAAGCTCAGCGAGATTTTACCAAGGAAAGGACTACTAGTAGACAGTAGCTAGAAATTCTACAGTACCCACTATCTAAAAAGTGAATTTAATATTACCTATAACTGGCCCACTAA
This sequence comes from Heliosperma pusillum, assembly GCA_022085475.1. Lineage (NCBI taxonomy): Eukaryota > Viridiplantae > Streptophyta > Magnoliopsida > Caryophyllales > Caryophyllaceae > Heliosperma > Heliosperma pusillum. The sequence continues at coordinate 60,207 of JAIUZE010075428.1, forward strand.
CTGTACCTTCCAATTGCCAAGAAAGCAACACGTTTCCATCCACTAGTAAAAGCTAGATAAAAAAATTAATATTTCACTTTACATTGTTCTTTCATCTTCTTCGTGGTCAATCTTCCTTTCACCTTCATTTAATGGCTACTTGTGAATCCATTATTTTTTATTTTCAATTACTTTTAAAACTGTGAGATTTGCTGTCTTTTCATCATCTCTATGGAGGAGTTCGCTTGTATCACCGTTCTAGGTCGCGAATTCCGGCAACCTGGGTCGCGAACGACCCCAGTTCGGGTATGGACGAACTGGTGCGTGGTTCGCGCCACCGAACTCCGAACCAGGTAACACTGAACTAAACTACACAAAAAAAAAAATGAGTGACCATAGTTATACAACTAGCCTCTTGAGAAACCTCTAATGCTAAAGGGCTGTCATACTGCCACGACCTAAAAGCCTAATGCCACGCACTAATAAGGGAAATAATTTAAGTCAATTGATTCCTACTACACATACCTTTCGTGCCATTAGTAAAAGTAGTAGTGGCAATATCATTGCCCTAAAGTAACGCTAGGCCAGCCTATAACATCATACCCAGTAACCCTACTAATTCCAAATCAATATCCATTTAATTATCATATAGGTCTGTCTCGTGATAGATTTTAGTATTATCATGAGACTGTCTAATATGAGAATCGTGATAATTAAATGCGGAATATATAAGGACAGGGGTTGGTTATACAAACTCACTAAGCTAATGTACGGGTTAAATTCCTTGAATACTTACTTCTCCCAACAATCTCTGATAATCTGAGCAACAACTGGATCAACATTTCCAGGAATTTCAAGGCGCCGGTTTTGGAAGCCGACAGCTCCAACTACTTGCATGGGGTTCAATCCAGTCCATGGTACACATAATGTAGTCAATTCCCATAATATTACACCAAAACTGTACACATCACATCTGAATATTGCAAATCATTAGGGATGATTTCAACAATAAAATATGTAGCTGTCATGAATCAGCTGTGGAAACTCTTTACTTACTTTTCATTAGCTGGCTCATTCCTCAGGACTTCAGGGGCCATCCACTCGGGCTGCACACACAGTCAAACATCAGTCACATCTCGCATGATCGCATCGTGTCACTGCTGACAAAAAGAGATCCCAAACACAAACCCCTCTAATCAAAGTATCAAACTTCTTAGAAAGATAATCCACCCGGATTCGGCAATTAGTTATAAATTGCACACTTCATTATGTTCATCCTGTGCATAGGTTTATAAAAGTAAATGGTCACATGCATTATCATGACAAATTTCATATTCCTTGCTGCACAGGTTGGTAAAGGGAGATTACAAAAGAGTCAAAGAGCATTAATATCCACCGTTTTATGCCAATCACCAATAAATCGTCATCCAACTTTGCAATAAAAGCAAGTCTTCAGGATTCTAACTTTGTAAATATTTATTTCCGGAAACGAACGAGATTCTTGAGTTCAGAGAAATCAAAAACAAAGGCATCTGATGCATTGACACTGCTACTCTTGAGATAATATCTATTATTGCATACTTCCAAGCAACAAGACAGAGCACCAATCATGGACAATCAATAAAACCTAATTTTGGTCAATCATGCAATAATTTCCATTTTATGATTTTGATTTAATTTAGAACATATCAAGTCAAATAAATACTCCGTATGCATTCGCAACAGTTCAATGACAACTTCCCATTTCCAATGAAGCCAAAAGACTTGTACGGAGTACTATTCTTGGCTTTAAAAAAAAAAAACTCAAACGTTATGGAACCTTCATTTCTGGTCCCTCCCTATGTGTTCACCTGGTCCCTCCATACCACGAATACATATTCGAAGGAAGTTCAGAATTATGTTGAATATCCCTTATTAAATAATTTTATGTACTTGTCGTCAAACTGTCGTACTAATCTAATGAACTTCTACAGCATTATCTCCCTCCCTATGTGTTGGGCATCATAATTTCATGTCTACCACTTTCAAAAAGCCAAAAACCAAAGTCTTCTGAAACAGCTTTAAATTACAAGGGATTAGGCTAATTGATGCCTTTGTTGTTGATGTAGCTGCTGTTGTTGTTAAAGACTGAACAAGAGTCAGTAGATAATGCCCAAATCATAGTAACCGATAAAAGTGAAAAATCAAGAAGTAAAAGCGTAGAAGCATTACCGTTCCTGCAGTAGAATTTGAAGACAAAAATGTGTGGTGCTTCAAGCGAGATAGACCAAAATCACACACCTGCAAACAAAATTAACTGTGAAGATGGGATCTAGCATTTAGTTAAACTAATTCAAATGATACAGTTTAGAGTTGTACAAAATGGCACATGTTTTCCTATTCGAAAATTTATGGCTTTAAAGGCAGACAAAAAATCATAGCATATTAAACTGACAATCAAGGTACAGGAAGATCACACCTTCACAACCCAATTTTTATCAACTAGGAGATTGGGAGACTTCAAATCTCGATGGACAATCGTAGGATGACTTGTGTGCAAATAATTCATTCCCCTGGCCTACAGTCAATCAAGATGCATTCGATTTAAAATGTTTGGGCGAGAAAATGGGGAAAGAAACTACAGAAAAAAAAAGTGAAATTCACACCACATCAAGAGCCATTTTCATTCGCTTTTTTTCAACAATCTGAGCTCCAGATCTGTGCAACAATCTGTACAAACTCCCCCTGCAAAACAGCCGAAAACATATAGTACTGTATAAGACAAACATCAAATTGTTATATTGCACGTAGCTGTCCTATCCACTAGAAAGCTATATTCATTAATACTGCCTGGCTATTAAGCACCATCTGATCTTGAAGGCTTAGAAAAATGCAAAAATTACCTCCAGGACATAATGTAGTTTATAAAAGATCCACATCGTTCAAATAAAAAAAATAAAAATACATAGTGCGGATGCTATAAATATCCAAAGAAAATATACATAATTAGGGAATGTCTTGTTGCAGGCTAAAATAAGTCCTGATATTGTATCCATACATAATGGTCAATAATGGCAACGAGATAAAATAGAATATGCATTCACTGTAAATAAGTCGAGAAGAAAACTAACCTAGGAAGAAACTCGGTGAGTATGGAGAGATTTGGAGGGCGTGTAACCGCACCCATGAAGAGAACAACATTTGGGTGCCTCAATCTTATCATCATTTCGGCCTGCGAAGGCAGCCGTTCGAGAAACTAAGCAAGTATCTATATGACTAGAATAACCAATGCAGTAAGCAGTAAATCAGTGCTTACTTCACATTTAATCTGGAAAAGTACATCACTAGTTAAATCTTGGACTAAGAATTTCTTCACAGCAACCTCCTGCAAAGGCCATATGCTTAGCAATTTGCGAAAGGAAGAACATCAACCAACGATGATGATTAGCAAAAGTTGCTTTCAGTGATTTAATTACATGTGTTTAACACAACCTAAGGGTAAAGATTGAGCTAACACCGTAAATGTACACAGCTAAATGCAAAACACGCTAGCACAGTTCCCCCTATATAGGACATAATAGAACTTAACTTTGGCGATTTCAGTCAACGTAATTTAAATTGATAGATGCTCATAAATATGTAACACAATGAACAATACCCGAAACATTTTGGACGGACATGTGAAAGAATAGATCTACTCCAACATCATAATCACCCAAAATATAAACCGTAAATTATTTTGTAGAAACAAATAATAATACCACGACAAACAAAAGAAACTTTTGAAATTGATAGATGTGGTTCACTCAATTGCATGCACGCCCATCAAGGATATTTAGCATATTTTGATAGCAGTTGGACCCAGTGGCGGAACCAAAAATTCAATTTGGGAGGGGGGCAAGAAATTCAGCGGGGTCGGATAAGTAATGCCATAAGGAAAACTTAAAAAAAATTGAACTAAAACTTCGCATTTTTCATTTTTCAGCGGGGGAGAGCGCCCCTGCTAGCCCCCACCCACCCCCAATCCGTCACTGGTTGGATCCAATGGAGGTTGTCCAGTTGAGAAATATGAAATTGGCAGAAATGATAAATTGATACAACATTACAAAGCGTTGTTCCAAAAAAAAAACTTAATTTACTAATTAGTAACAGATAAACACTTAGACGAAAGAAGTATATATAGAAATAGAATCTCAAGTATCCAGTGTTATAGAGAGACACTAAATTGTGGCAATAAGACACAGAACCTAGTCTTGCATATAGAATATAACATACCGTGCCATTCCAATCTGCACGATAAACCTCACCATAGGAACCTGTAACATAAGAGAGAGACAAGCAGATATTATTTCAGTCTACATATTGGATATAAATTAATATAGCATTACCCTTGTGCCTCAAGGGGATTCCCTATTAAACGATCAGATATTACTTCACATGTGCCGATACGTTCATGTTAGACAATCTCAAATCATTTTGGCACCAGGGCTTTGTTATTGTTGTGGTGACGGTGGTGGTTGTTGATATTGGTTCAGAGGTACATGTAACACCTAAATGGAGATTCCATACTGAATCAAATTTTCAGTGTACTTTCCCTAAACAACTTCCAAAATAGTATAATATGTAGGAAATACTACCTATACCAATTCTCTCTCCAATCTGGAGATCCTCCCATGGTATCTCCCATTCTGCAAATTCACCAAGCATAGGGCCAGCTCTTTCATCAGAAACGGGACTAAGACTCTCACTATTAGAATTGCAAGAAGGGAATCCCCGCTTTCCATTGCCACTTCCGATCAGCTTTGGACTTGAGTCTTCACCTCCTTCAGTTTGATTGGAGATCAATCCTCTTGAGTCCTGAATGACGAATCCATCATGATCATCCATCCCAGAGTCAACTGCAATGGCCCCAGCAACATTCATCAGCTATTCCCATAAAGAAGCTTATTCATCCAATTTAAAAGAAATAAAAGGGTATGAAGCAATACCTGTAGCATCACTGATCATAATTTTATCAGCTGCAGAAATAACATCTTCCCGTTCAGGTTGAGGAGAAGAGGCACAACTTAAATCAAGCTGCAATGGCTGGTCTGCTAAATTCTCAAGAATCTGTTCTTGCTTGTTATCACAGTAGTTCAATGGATGAAATACCGATTGGCTTAGGAGTGATAAATCATAATTTGATTTATAATCTTCCTTGTTATAGGATGCTTTAGAAAAAAGAATTTCGTGCCCCACTGGTTTGGCCAAATCAAGCAGTGTCTTCCTACCCAGAATGTCAGGATTCATATCCACAAATAAATCCGCAGGAGGCGAAGCACCACTCTCTAACAATACTGCGTGAAGCTTCTGTGCAAATTCAGGATCTTTTGCCGCACTAATAACATATTTTGATACATCTTTCACCTTCTTTTCTTGCGCCAAGGACGCTTCTTCAACAGCACTTGGTGAACAATCATTCACAGATAGTGCTGATCTAATAGGCTTTTCACTAGCATGTTCACATGAGTCAGTTATATCCAATCTAGCAGCAATATCTCGTTCAAGTTCAGCTTGTGCCTTTAAAGAATATTCATTGTTAAAATCTGACCCATAAACATTAGGAACCCCAACCATATCAGGTATTCTTCCGTCTAGCCCAACCATCTTGTCAAAGACCAAACTCAAATTGTTGACAGCCGCACAGCTATCTGATAATCCCCTTGCTTCTAGTGCAGCATCAAGAAGAAGACTGCTAGGAACCTCTGAAGGAATTAATGTTCCAGGGGCACCCATCAAATCAATGATATGTTCACTGAAACGAGAACAAACATGTGTATTAGAAGGAGGGAGTACTCTTCTTTACAAGGCATCAAGCTTGAATTGAAAGGAAGAACAAACTTCGTCTTATGCACAGTGAAAGAAGATACATACCATCAAGACGATGGAACCCTGACTAACGACGACAAGTGAAAATTACTGGGAGTCAACAGCAGAAAATTACCTTCCGTCCTCAAATTTAATCAAGTTTACAGCTCCCTCATCAGTGCCTGTGTACAAACTCCCTTTCACTAGCATACATGGCAGGTGAATCCTGTCAGCTAGTACCTAACAGAAAAGTAAAAGAAGCTTCAAAATGCGTGGATGAAACTGTAAGGCTCACGGCAAACCATACATGAAAAAGAAAAGAAAAAAAACTTTCCAAAAAGGCTTGGTCAAATGGCATGTAACACCCCCATATTACAGGTCAAAGGCTTACATATTTTGCTTGTTGTTAAGCATAAAAATGGGTTTCAGAACACCCTCTTGTCCTCCATTGTAGAATCTTAAATATCAAAAACTGCATCATCGCCCAGCAAAGAATAATACAGATAACGGTGTTGCTGGTACCAACAGGCAAGCATACTCACAAAGTACACCTCTGGAAGTCATATATTCATAACGTATCAAGACCTCTAATCATCAAACACTACAAATTTTAGTATTTTACCTATTGTAACAGTAATAATTCAGTACGGCTAGTGGTAATGAGTTTACAAACATAAAGTTTCAACTAATCTGAGGTCATTAAGTAATAGTTCGTGTCTGAATCACGAAATGTAATGTGCAGGACACAGCAAATATTACTAAAAAAGTCGCAAATTGGACTAAATTTTCATTTGATCAGATTTTGAAGGTCAGTGTAGGCATCAGAATTTGTTCAGGTACAGATTCTTGTTACAGCGATATTCTTATCCTATGTTCACAAGTGAAGTAACACTCTTCAAAACTGTACAGCTTAATATGTTATAATAAAGCCTCAAAAGGAAATACCTTAAATAGCAAGGCACGGTGACGAGAAAGCCCAACATCAAGACAGCCAAGAGGAAGAATGATAGTGTTAAGAGAAGCCCTCAGCTGATTACTTCTACGCCGCCACCTTTTCATTATCACTCCAGCATCACTGACAGGACCGCCCATTCTATCGACAACAAGAGAAGCTAGTCTCTGAATTAGGCTGTTCAAATACAAACCATCCCCGAGAACTCTACACTCCACTGATAGCGCATACACTTTGTTTTCAAGTTTTTGCAACTGAGCATCAATTGATCTGTTAACCAGTACAACTTCGTATTCAACATCATCCAAAATAGAAACAGCTTGAAGATCAACAAGCAATGGCATTGCCCCTTGTGACACTGAATTTGAAGCGATAGCATAAACATCATAAAACCCATCCACCACCTTTTCCTCATACTGAACAACATTGTAATTCTGCACACAACAAACCTACAAGTCAAAAAAATTGTACAAACGAGCAGTGAACTCCACAAAATAAATATACACACGCGTCTTAGTCATTTAAAAAGATGCAACACACCAAATTCCAGTAAAGCTTCACCAACAATACAAAAATACAACCAAAAATAGAAACATAAACTTCCTCCTTTAAAAACGCATAATAATAGGATAATAGATTATCATGGAAGACCTTTTAATCTTAAGGCCTGCCACAAATTGAGGGGGTAGGAGGATTGGCAGCCTTACCCTTTTCACACACAAACACATGTTTTCAGATGACTCAAAATAAATTCGTTTCAGGAAATGTATCCAATGACGTCTACTTCACACATAAATCCACCGATTGAGCAAGTCATTCCTTTCTATTCCATCATTATATATAATCAAGGAATAATGAGCCACGGGAAAACCCCTTTTGCAAAGAGGAAACCTCCACTTATTGTCATCACAGATAAGACTTCAATGCAACAATACAAACAAAATCACTGGGAGCAGTCAGTCAATTCTAGGTAGCACGGACACTCGTCCTAACCAGCCGTCCTGTGTCCGACCGACACCGACACTCGTCACACACGCCTAAACGTATCGATAGCAATAAAAGAGGAATGAGAGGTCCAAAAACTGAAAGAGATTGATTAGAAGATGGGTTTGAGTGAGAAATGAGAATGAGTTATAATTAAAGTCAAAATTTACCTTGAATTACATAAATATATTATCAAATAGATTTACAAAAATAAAATCATAAGCTATTTATAACTATAAATTAAATATTTTATTAAATTTAAATAACGTGTCCCGTGTCCTAAATTCTACGGGCTGTCGTGTCCGTGTCTGTTTTGGTGCTACCTAGCCGATGAGTCCAAAGGGTTTGGGGTATAATTCAAAGACGTGAGGCTATAAATACGTAACACCATCTACTCCAATACTTATCAAAACAAAAAGGGACAAAAGTCATTTACAAATCATCACAAACTAAACTAAACAATAACATGTCATCCAAGCAATAAAATTAAAATCAGCAATCAATCAACCCGATTCGACAACCTAAAATTTGACAGAAAAGAAATAAAAGAGAATGAATTTGACTTGACAAACCCAATACTTAAGCGAAATAAATTCGCTGAGACGCTCATTATCGGGCACAGAAGGCGAACAAGCGAGACTCAATTGCTTAGCAGCTTTGATCTGACAATCAGATTCATCATCGTTCCGAATCACATGACCTGTAGACGCACTAATCGCCATTGCTAATTGCATTTGATACTCATCTTCAAGATAATTAAACCCACTACTATCATCACAATTACTACTACTGCTATTATTATTATTATTATTATCATTATCACTAATCGCAGTAACAGCAACACCAACACCAACGCCTTCCGCCGCCACCTCCACCGCCGCCACCGCCGTGGAAGCGCGATCGGCGGAATTCTCGGAAGGCGGGGAGGAAACAGATGACGACGAAGACGGCGTCGTTTCAGCGGTCGTCGTTGGCGGCGATGACGTGTTCGTCGCGCGATTATTAGGTATACGACGGTGTTGCGCGTGGTGGTCGGTGCCGATGTGGAGTTTTCGGAGAAGATGCTTCATTTTTGACATGGTTGAATTAGGGGAAATTGGAGAATTAGGGTTTGCGAAGTAATTATATTTACATGGATGAAGAAGAAGGAGGAAATGAATTAGGGTTTTAATTAAGTAAATTAAATGAAGGTATAAATCGTGGTTGAATAAGGTGTATGTGAGGAAGAAAGGAGGGAGAGTAGAGTTGGACTTTTTAGAGCTTCTTCACTTGTTGATGAAGCTAATAGGAAGGAAGGAAGGAAGGAAAGATGGATGGAAAAAAAAGGCTATGAGAGGGGGAACAAGTGGATCATTTTTTCCTTTTTTAAATTTGTTTTTCCCATCAACTCTCTAGTTTTTTGTTTTGTTTTATTCCCTCCAATTATGCCTTGCTCTTTTTTTAATCAAAAAATGCATACTCCCTAGTGCCTATGTCTATTTTTAATACTAAAATATACTTGGTAGTAATCCGACTCTAAAGGTGAATTAAAATCTAGAAATAAAATTTCCATTTTTAGATGATTTCTATGTGTGTAGAATTTTTTCTCTATAGCTACGATAGAAAAATGAAGATGAAATAGTTTTCGAGCCGTGAACCAATGTAGAAAGTTCCGATAAGGATAGAGCAATTCATTTTGCTCCCGTCCAAAGGAAAAGTTGGGCTTCTTGTCAAAATGTGGAGTATTGACTACAAATCAAGATCGATGACATCGTTTTGTGAAATTTCAAGCTTTGGTGGGGGCCAGCTTGATGTGCGTTAGGTGATCCATTGAAATAGCGCCATGTGGAGCTTCATATCGTCACTTATGCATCCCATACGCCGTTGATGATGTTGTTTCTTTCTTGTACATTTTTTCAATAAATATATTTTATATCCGTTGAAATTTTAAAATCAAAAAATTATCTATAATAAGAAGATATATCATTTGATAAAAATAAAGATGTTAGATGTTAATGAAATGAGGAATTTTTTGAGATTATTAAATTTATGAAGACTATTTGAGACGAAGAAGGTAGAATGTATGAAATAGCTCAACACTTTGTCTTCTTCATTCATCGACTATGAGTATGCGACATTGGTTTGTCAAGATCTTAAAGCTATGTTGTGTCATGTTATTAGAAAACATAAAGTTAAGAGGAGAACTAAGTGTAAGAAAAGACACATCTAAAGAAACCGAGAAGAGGATGCCTTCAACTCCAACACACCCTTACAGGGTTTTTCTTTGTAGATTTCGTAGGCACAAACATTTTTCCCCATTTGATATAAGGTGCTAAGGCACGTGATAATTATTTCGGCGCTTCAAAAATGTATAGTGAATGTTCGCTTGTTGGTATACGGAGAGGCTGCAGATAAGGTTGAGGGGTATCCACGGCTTAGTGAGAAAACTTCAATGACTATGTTATGCCACTTCACCGACACAGTTATAGCTCAGTTTGATGACGATTACATGCATATAATAAACTAGCTTTTAATATAAAAATATATAATAAATTTAAATAACATGATTTAACATAATAGACTCGATAGCGGAATTATCGGATTAATAACAAATCCAGTTTGTAAGATCATAACTATATTTAATATTTCTAAATATCGAGAATCGTTTGTTTGCTCGCTTAACAACTCAACCCAAACATTATGGCAATTTGATCATCTTATCATCAACCTGCACAAATTCGTATTTTTTAGAGTTGTCACTAGGTGGAGTATCAAGGGGTGTACTCCGTCGAACTGTGTGGACCGAGTGAGAGTTTTTCTTAAGATTTGATTTTGTCGAGAGAGTACTCGACCGAATAGCGGGCACTCGGTCAAGTAGGGGGCACTTGATCGAGTGGGTTCGTTGTACTTGACCGACTGAACTGGTTTATTGCCGTTATATTGGAGGTTCATTTCGTGATTAAGGAGATGTTTATATATTAGCCTAATCAATTTCTAATCCTCATTCTAGAACCTTAATACTCTCTCAAATATTTCTAAGCACATTTCTTATTTCTTTGTCATTGTTCGAGGAGATCGATCGTTGATTTAGGATGGGACTTCATTCTTCTTTCCCCTTCGCATACCCATTGTTATAAATTTAATCTATATAGTTGAACTAGACCCTGGGTTGGGAAATTGGGGAAATAGGATTATTAGAGGAATTAATAAGGTTTGTAGTAATTGTTATGTAATTGTATTGTGTAGGTGATGGTTTCATGGAGGACTGTTATTGATGTTGCTTTATGGTGCTTGGATTGCTAAATGTAGGGTTTTCCTATCACTTAATGTGAATGATTATGTGATTATGATGATTATTGTTATTGGTGATGATTGATGATTATTGTGTTGTATGATTGTTGTTTGTGATTGTCGTACCTTAGAGTTAATTAGGTGGTTTGGTTGTGGGAAAATTTGGGAGATTGACTCCACCCCCGGGATCGCTCCTTATGGCTCTCGTTATGCAATGAGGATGTGCACATTAAGGGTTTAGGTATTTATTCACTTCATGAGGGTAGAAGTGATATGTGGTGATACAAGACCTAATGAGTGACTTGTAGGTGACGAGGCATGAGGTTGACTTTGTTGGACTAAGTGTCCTCAACATAGTGCGATCACTTAATTAAATCTTAATAATAAGAATACAAAGGGATGATAGATATAATAGTCAACTGGTCAACATTAATCGGTAACGATTGACTTGCTAGAGTTTGATGTTATTGTCGTATGCCGGTGGTGATCAGTTGATCCCTTAAGGTCACACCTATAGGACCATTCCCTTAATTGAAAAGTTAATTAGTTGTATATCGATATGGATTAATTATATCCTTAAATTGAACAAATTTTATTTGTGAATGAGAATTTTATGTCTTATTGTAATGAGATTAAATAAGACGCAATTTGGTAATTAATATGTTATATTACTAAAATTGATTATTGTCTATGAAACAAATTGAGATAAGAAGAATTGGTTAATTCTAATCACAAAAGGCTTGTGGATTATATTAACTATATTTTATTTGACTCATTTATATACATGTAATTATGAATTAGTAGTCAATTTGTTAAATGTAATTTATTAGATATGAAATGATATTTAATTTGTTAAATATGCATTAAAATATCTAATGACATGTTACATGCTACATGACATACCAAATTACAAATGACAAAATGTGAAAGATAAAATGGAGTCCATATTAAGTGGGTGTACCGGTTTTTGGTGGGTAAGTTTTAGGTTGTTGTGATTATTAACTTACAATAATATAAAAAGGCAAGTTGAGTACTTAATAGAGCGACACGTGGCACAATCTTTGCAAGATGGGAATTTACTCAAACCTATCTTTAATAAGATTTATAATAATAAAATAAAATAAATACAAATAAACTATAGAGGGCAATAGTCTTTTCATTTTCTCGGCAAAAATTTATGAGTAATAAACACTAAACACTATCTTACCATACTCTTAAGTCTTAGCCCTCCATTTCCACGCTTTTACTCACTTCCATAACTACAACCGTTTTCTTAGTTTATGACCAACCTTTTGTTTTCCTTAGTTATTAAGATACCACCATAAGTTCCACATGTAAACACTACAAAAAGTTTCCCCTCCATCAGCTGAAATATAATGTACACATTCCTATCATAAGTAATGGTGTACATGTAATTCGTAGCCCTCTATACTTACCTTTCATAAAATTTTGTACATGTAATTATTAGTTATTACAATATATTAAGAAATTAAGTAATGGTGTTTTATAAATTTCTTATATACGCAATAGTTATGGTTAATTTTTAAGGTTTTGTTGAAATCCTAAATTATTTTAAGGTTTTATTGAAATAATTTTTTTTTAAAAACAAAAAAAATTGGAAAATTTATATTATATAAAATATAAAAAGGCTAGACTAAGCATTTACCTTTCACGATTCACCTTTTCTATATTTTAGAGTATGTCACGTCATCATCATTATTTAAAAAATAAAATTTTAAAAATTGTAGCTTTATACAAAAATTTAAATGTCCATCTAATATACTAATATATGTTCATCTACCAAAACATTACTCCACTTCATGATCTCAAATTCACCATCTTAAATCATTTATAAAAAAGAATTTAAAATGGGATACAAAAATGCAAAGTATTAATCAATATAATAGTTAAGTTTTAAATCATCTTCTCCCAAACCTTACTCTATTTCATAATCATAATTGTCCCACTTTAATAATAAACTTTTCATATCCTGCTGTTATAAAACCAATTCAACAAATTTTACCTATAAATAAGATCAATTGATAAGAAATCTATCACATTCCTACAAAAATGACGGAGAAGTTATTTTCTTTACCTATATATATATTCATTTGTTCGATTTTGAAAATCTTTTCCTATCTTTCCTTTATAATGGGTTATAATCAAATGAGCGAAGAAAATTGAAGAGAAAAGAGAAAAATTAGAAGAAAAGAGAAGAATCTAACAAGCACTTGTATCGTATTCTTACTTCTTGACATAGTTTAATGTTGATAAAGTGATCAAATTATTGTAACTTTAACTTTTTAGTCTCATATTTTTAATGCTGATACAATGTTTTGGGAAGTTTTTAATGTATTTATTATTTGATAATGTGTAGTGAATTTGTTACGATTGACACTAACAACATAATACATATGTATTAACAAAGCAAGTTTAGTGTAAGTAAAGCTTTTCTCATATTTTTCATGAAGTAGATTAGAAAAAGGTAATTTTATCATTTTTTTACTTATACCAAATAGTGGAATATCTTATCATTTTGATTTTTTTTAAGTGAGAATGTTGCATTTATATTGTGATGTTTTTATCTATTACCATCCCATTTAGATTTTTCTTATTTTATTTAATGCTACATCGTTGAAGAGAAAATGTGTGAAAAATATTTTAAATCTGAAGTATCATTATAATTTTCAAACATACAAAATATAAGTATATAACTAAGGTTAATACTGCTTAATATTTTTATAATATAATCATTTAAAGTTGTAAACAAAGAAAAATATCATTTAGACGAACAAAACGGTATTATTCGGCTACAAAATCAAAGTTAAATGAAAATAATAGAAAGAGGATGCAATAGTAAAAAACCACTAAAGAAAATTGTGAATATCAAACCACTACAAACGTAGTAAATTTCTTTTTAACATCTATTAATAAAGAATTGGAAAAGTCCGTGATTTTTCACGAGAAATTAAACTAGTTTTAATTGTTAAAACACAATCATAATGTCTAGATACCAAGACCATGGCCTAACATTTTAATAAGAGCAAAAGTGGAAGCATGCTTGGGACTCCCAAGGGCCACTACTACAAATACAGGCAATAACAACGCCCCATCAACAACGCATACTCACGAAATAAAGAAAAACCGTTGTGGAATGGAGAATTATTTTTCCGCGGAATTATATTAAACCTAATAACAACGGTATTAATTTTTCAAACGTTGTTATTAGTTTTAACAACGGCGTGAAATAAAATAACCGTTGTAAATAAATATACTAATAACAACAGTTTATTTTATATCCGTTGTTATTAATTTAGCGCGAAATAAGGAAAAGTAATAACAACGGGTATGTAAAGCCCGTTGTTATAATGTGTTATTAATTTGGCGCTTAAATTAATAACAACGGATATGATTTTGTTGTACGTTGTTGTTAGTTGTAACAACGGATATAACGTTTTTAACCGTTGTAAATAAGGAACCTAATAACAACGGTGACTATGAATAATAACCGTTGTCAATACTTTTAATAAAGATGAAAAAAACACACAACACTAATAATACTGTACTGCAACACAAAAACACAAACACAAAGCGATTATACTGCATCACAAAACCAAAAACACTAATAATTTATGCTTTTTCCTGATCGTCTCTTTGTCATCATCTCCGTCTGCTATTTCTTATTAATCAGGTATTCTAATAATTTTTCTTTATTGATTTCCTGAATTTCGTTTATTTGTGAATTAGTTGGCTTATTATTGAATTAGTTTTAATTAGTTGGATTTTCTGAATTACTTGGCTTACTATATATACTACGAATGTAGATAAATGACTCGAACTTGGATGAATGCTGCGAATATGAGTGACCCAAACTATAAGGATGGTTTAGCTGAATTTTATGAAGGCGTTGCGAACAATTTGAATGGTTCTTCTAGTATTCCATGCCCTTGTGAAAGATGTGGTAATATTAGGTATATGGCTATTCCGGACGTTAAAATTCACCTAGAAAAGTATAGTTTTAGTCTATCCTATACCCGTTGGATTTTTCATGGGGAATCATTAGAGGAAGATAATAATTTTGAAGAAGATGATCTTGAGGTATACGAAAGGATAACTGATGATCCCGAGTTTGCCTAGTATGTTGAGTTGGAAGCAGACGAGTTGAATGTTGGGTCTACAGATAATGAAGAAAAAGATGATGAATCAAATGCTTTTGAAGATGAAAACATTAATTTGGATGACCTTGACAACATGTATAAGAAGTTGTGTGAGTCTGAAGCGCCTCTATACCCTGGTTGTAAGTACCCAAAGATGTCGGCTGTGGTGAAGTTGTATAATATCAAGGGGGCAAATGGGGTTAGTGACACATGTTTCACTAGTTTATTAGCCTTGATAAACGACATGCTTCCAGATGGTAATGTTCTTCCCGTTAAGACCTATGAGGCTAAAAAACTAATTAGAGGGGTGGGTATGAAATATGAGAAAATACATGCATGTCCAAATGATTGCGTATTGTATCGAAAATTATATCAAAACTTAACCAATTGTCCGGTTTGTTTTGAGTGGCGTTATAAGGATAAGGAAGGGATCCCGGCGAAGGTGTTATGGTATTTTCCAGTGATACCAAGATTCATAAGGATGTTTGCGAATAGCAATGATTCAAAAATGTTAACTTGGCATGAAACTGGAAGAATAAATGATGGGAAGCTAAGACACCCGGCAGATGGTATGCAATGGAAATCGTTCGACGCTAAGTATCCCGATTTCGGCATTGAACCTAGAAACTTACGTCTAGCGCTGTCCACTGATGGAATGACCCCACATGGAAACATGAGTACCCAACATAGTACTTGGCCAGTAGTGTTGGCAATATACAACTTACCTCCATATGTGTGCATGAAAAGAAAGTACTTGATGTTGTCGTTTTTAATTTCCGGCCCTAAACAACCTGGAAATAATATAGATGTCTATTTGGAACCTCTTTTAGATGATTTGCGAATTTTGTGGGATAGTGGGATAGAAGTATTTGATGCATATAGGAATGAAACTTTCAATTTGAGAGCGATGTTATTGTGTACACTAACCGACTATCCGGCTTATGGCGACCTTTCTGGGCATACGGTGCATGGGAAAGAGGCATGTCCATTGTGTGGGGAGGATATCGAGTCTGAATACTTGAAGTGTTCTCATAAGTATGTGTATTTGGGAAATATGAGGGGCTTGGATCCTGACCATTGTTATCGCAAGCAGCAGAAAACATTTAATGGACGTCAAGAACATCGTCAACCTCCTAGAATTTTGAGTGGGCATGAAGTTTATCAGAAAGTAAAGCATATTGAGATAAAATATGGGAAGAAGAACGGCTCTAAATTGTCTACTCGTGGGTATAAGAAAAGATCCATATTTTTTGATAAACTTCCATATTGGCCTGACCTTGAGGTCAGGCATTGCCTCGATTTCATGCACATTGAGAAAAATGTCTGTGATAATATTATCAATACCCTCCTGAATGTTCCCGGTAAAACAAAGGATAACGCCGCAGCTAGGGAAGATATGCAAATGATTGGTATTAGGCTAGAGTTGGCACCACAGAAGAGAGGTAATGGTACATTTTTACCGCCAGCAGCTTATACCCTTTCACGGAATGAGAAAAAAGAGTTTTGTGCATGCTTGAATGGAATTAAAGTGCCACATGGTTATTCGTCCAACATCAAAAGCCTTGTGTCGATGCAAGATCTAAACCTCACCGGGTTAAAGTCACATGATTGCCACACTTTGATGCAACAATTACTATCCGTGGCTATTCGCTCCATTTTACCTGAAAAGGTACGATATGCTATTACCAGATTCTGTCTCTTCTTCCAGTCCATATGCGATAAAGTCATCGATCCCGATGATGCGGATTCATTGCAGGACCTCGTTGTCACCTCTCTTTGTCATTTTTAAATGTATTTTCCACCCTCTTTCTTCACTATCATGATTCACCTGACCACTCACTTGGTTAGGGAGATTTTGTACCTTGGGCCCGTGTACTTGAGATACCAGTATCCGTTCGAAAGATTGATGAAAGTCTACAAGGACTATACATCTAATCGGTATCGTCCAGAAGGTTGTATTGCTGAACGTGCTATATTAGACGAAGCTCTTGCATATTGTTACGCTCATTTCTCCCCTGAGGAGTTAATTGGCGTTCCAAAGAATCGTCATAGTGACTGGATGACCGGAAAAGGTATTAGGGGCCGGGTTGAAAAAATTGTGGCACGTGACATGTTACATGTAGCACATACGTATGTGCTAAACAACGAAGATGAGGTGCAACCTTATATTCAACAACACAAAGATGAGCTCAAATACGATCACCCAAACAAGAGCGAGATGTGGATTGCAAACGAGCATAAGAAGACATTCGGAGAGTGGTTTAGGAATGTTGTCTTGGAGTATAAGAATTTGTATGGTGATGACATCTCTCCTAGGTTACTACGTCTTGGGTTAGGTCCACATGCCAGGGCCACTTTTTTCAGCGGTTTTGCTATTAATGGTTATACTTTTTACACCCTCGAGCAAGATGAGTTGAGCACAATGCAAAATAGTGGTGTGAGTTCTGAATTTGAGGCAATGCACTTTGCTACTTCAAAAGATAAAAACCCTATTTGGGGAAAATGCCTTTATTATTGTGTTATTCAAGAAATATTGGTATTAGATTACATTGATTTCACAATACCTCTGTTTCGATGTAACTGGGTTGATAACAACAACAATTGTGTTCGAAAGGATAAAATGGGATTTACGTTGGTCAATTTGGATAAGGTTGGCAATAATAAGGATGATCCTTTCATAATGGCATCCCAAGCTAAACAAGTGTTCTATGTCACCGATCATATGGATAAGAAGTGGTCTGTTGTACTATCTATAAGGAGTAGACGGGGTGCACCCGATAATGATGGGGATAATGATCAGGATGTCGTGTTTGAGGGAATGGATCACTCTTACACTGTATCTTATTTCGACAATGTTGACACTGATCATGATAACATTGAAAGCATCTATATGCGTGATGATCATGGTGAAGGTATTTGGGTTAACGAAGAAACTATGTCGGGCAAGAAACGTCCCCGATCCTGCGGTGGTTAATAATGTGAGGTATTAGCTTATATATTTGTTTTTTTTTTTTTAGTTTCTGTTATTTTTTTAAATAACTATCTTTCTGATTTTTTTTAAATAACTTAGGAACGGCATAGTAATAACAAACGTAAAGCACTGATACTTTATTAGCTCGAACAGATTTGCATTTAGGAACCATAGCGGAAATCTTACAACAATAGCGGATACAGACACACACACTTGACACTCGATCAACATCTATTATGATAGGCTGATACAAGACCACAGGCCCTAAAACCCCATTACACTGCTATTATGATAGGCTGATACAGACACACAGGCCCTCCCGGCCATCATACAAGACCACAGGCCCTCCCATCCCATTACACTGCTATTATGATAGGCTGATACAGACACACACACACTTGACACTCAACATCTAACACAGGACGTTGCTTGGAATTTTTAGGTGTACATTGCTTGGAAAACAGCCACAACCTGGTTGTAGGCATCGACGATTTCTGAATTGGCCGACTGCTGACCATTCAAGATGGTCGGATACGGCACGTGGAAATAGTCCACGGTATTCTTCAGAAGCTCGGCGTCCTCGTCTGTGGCTACCCAGAGGTATGGTTCGACTGTTGATCTATTCGGAGCAACCCAGTCGCTCTTACCATGGCCTCTGAGTTGAAACATATTGCCAAGCTTAAATGCTGATTCTGCATCTGCAAGTGATGTTCCAAACTGAATGAGTAATATCCCTTTGAATCCCCAAGGCGCCCATTGTGCCTTAATTCTGCTGACCGAGTATCCCAGCTCAATAAGCTTATTTCTCAAAGGAGTAAAGCTTTTGGCAATAAATTTTCCATCGTCCAAATGGCCTGGGGCATTCATTAGGACACAGTGATATGAACGAGCAACATTTTGAGACATTTCAAAAATAGACAAGTAATTTGATAGTTTTGGTTTGGTTTATTTGCAGTGAGTATTCTTTTCTGAATTTATAGCATTTAGTGTATTGTCTTTAGTTTTTGTTAGCTTTGGTCATTGTTGAAGATTCCCAAATTATTTAGCTTTTGGTCATTCATTATACAGTCTCCATGTTTTGGTTTCTGCTGATATTGCAGTGTATAGTGCTTATGATATTGCTGTCTTTGTTGGTTTCTGCTGATTATTATTGCAGTGTATGTTGGAGTAGGTGTCCTCCACAATAGTGCGCCACATAATAAATCTTATTATGGAATATAATTGGGATAATTATTGACTACATATATGATTAGTCAGTTGATTAACGTAAATCAATAACGGTTGGCTAACTAGAGTTTGACGTTATTGTCGTTTGACGGCGGTCATCAACTGATCCCTTTCGGTCACACCTAAAGGATGAAATCCAAATAATAACTAATTATTTGTATACGATACATTTAATTAGTACATTACATATATTCGATATGTACGAGAGTTAATTGTTAGAAATTGAGTTAAGAACTCAAATTCGATTAAGCTTATTTTTCAATTATGCGATAATTGACTAATAAATTTATATCTTATTTTAATACGATTAAATAAGATTTAACTTAGTAATAATCGTTAAATTACTAAATTAGTTGAGGTTTTGAGATAGAGGTAATTAGTTAATTATATTTACAAGGAGTTGTAAAATAAATTAACTAAGCATTGTGGGACCCATTATATATTTATATAATGGTAAAATATTACTTAAAATGTTAAGTACATATTATTTATTTAATTGAGTCATATAATTGTTATATGATAAAATTAACACTTAATTATACAAGATAATTAACCATATGATCAATAAGTATTTGTGAGACAAATATCAAAAATCAAAATGGACCTAACTAGACCAATAGTGGCCGGTTATGATGTAGTTACAAGGGTGATGATTTTGTTCTTATTTTTACTCTTTAGTTACTTATTGAAAGTGACATAACAAGTAGAAATAATCATCATATATACTACAACACTCCACACAAATGCATGTGAACAAATCAAACAAAATAAGAGTCCTTTTTAGGACAAGATCATCCGGCCAAAGTGGCTTAAGAATGCACAATGGTTGTTCATTTTTGATCACTTCATTTTGCGCAATTGTCATACTTCTTTCTAAAATACTTCCTCTCACTAAAAACTCTCAAATACTAATATTTACTAAGTATTACTAGTGTAGTAATATAGTCATAATAATAGTAGTGTAATATCTATCTTATTATCTAGTTAATAATAAGAGTAGATTATTTGGGTTAATCTTGGTGCAACTTAGAGGAGATCTTTTACTTTGGAGATTGTTTATGTTCATCCATATTTGTAGCTCAAGAACAACAAGAAGGAGTTCTTGTTGTGCCCTTATATTTTCCATATCAATGTGAGGAAATTTCTTCTCTTATATAAATGTCTTTATATTTGCATGCATGTTACATAGATCATTATAAACTAAATTAATAAGTAATTTACTAAATAATTAGAGGAGTCTAATTAAGGTCTATGGACTTTCAGTGTATAGTGCTTATGGTATTGCTGTCTCTAATTATAATTAAAAAAAATAAAGGTAAGCAACAACAACGGTTGTTGTAACTATACCCGTTGTGATTGCTTATAACAACGATTATTAACCAAAAACCGTTGTCATAGTGTTTACTAATTACAACGGGTATAATACTATAGCCGTAGTCATTACTCTATCACAACGGTTTGTTTATGATAACCGTTGTCAATATTTGTAGTAAGGAAACACACAACACTAATAATACGACTGTAGTGCAACACAAAAACTCTATCACAAAGCGATCATTTTTCTGTCATCATCTCCCTTATTATTTTTGAATTTGTGAACTATTTCTTGAATTTGTGAATGTCATTTCCTGAATGTCGTTTATTATTTTCACCAATTCAATGTCGTTTATTAGCAAATTTGTTAATGTCATTTCCTGAATGTCATTTCCTGAATGTCATTCAATTCTAATTTTGCTTTATCAATTGAATAGCTTTGAATTGAATTAGTTTAATTACTTCTAAACTTAAGTCAAAAAACAAATTAACGTATCAACATTAATATTATTAAATACTCTGTAATAAGTTCAAACGGCGCCACACACAAATGGCGCCAAAACAACAACAAACAACTACAACCAAACAACAACAACCAAACAACCAAACATCTACAACCAAACAACAACAACAAACTAAATTAAGTCCGGGTAAATCTCCCGGATAGCTGCCACCGCTAGAGCATATGCATCAATCGGGTCAGCCTCGGCCAGAGCCAACCCTTCCCACTGCTCTACCTGGGTCACTTCAACGAGGTCGACCCCATTTGGCCAACGGTAACTGTCATGTTCGGAAGCCACCCATAGATATGGCCTAGGCTGGTGGTCTGTGCTCTCAATAAAATCTTTTCGCCCATGCCCGACCTTGTCAAACATTCTTGCCAGTTTGAATGCGGACGCACGATGAGCATCCGACATCCCAAACTCGAAAACGAGTTCCCCTGTAAAGTACCTGCGATGATAATTTGGCCACATCTTCCTGATTAAGTAGCCATTTCGAATAAGCGTATCACGGAGTTTTTTGTAGCTTTTACACACAACGTAGCCACCCTCAATATGAGAAGGCATTTGTTTCATGATGCAAGCATATGGTTTAGTAAAAGTTCCAGACATTTTGTATGGTTGATGTTAGTATTGAGGCTGGGAAATTTTGTATGGTTTAGCAAATATGTTATTGATTAGAGGTGGGAATTTTGTATGTGGTTGATAACCTGCTTGTATTGAGGCTGTATTTATAGAGAGTTATTTATTGGAGTTATTTATTCACATGCATGCATTGGTTCACATGAAGGCATTGATTCACATGCATGCATTGGTTCCCAAAACGACTATACATTCACATGCATGCAGTACGTTATTGATTGAGTAAATGTGTGAATATGCAGTACGTTACATTTCCTATGTAGTCAATGCATTTACTGCAATATGCAGTAACTCTATCACAACGGTTGTGGTAACGAAAACCGTTGTGGTTAGTAATAACAACGGGTTTTTTTACCAATACCCGTTGTTATTGCTCAATATTATTATTTTTAATTAAAAGATATTGCAGTCCAAACCCGTGAATAAACAACAGCAGAACCAGCATTGATTAAAGCATCCATTGAACATCATCAATGGCAGCATACCCCCTCTATAAATACAGCCTCAAAACCCCTCCTTTAAATATTACATAACTACCCTAAAATTAATATCATCAATGGCAGCAGTTAACCTTCCCAACGATGAGACGACCCTTACAAAATTGATTGCAGATGCGGAGGAGGCTCTTGCCGTAGTTCCCGCTGATCATCACCCATTGATTAAAGGATCCATTGAACATCGAAGGGATTATTAGATTGAGAGGCGTGAAGCAGTCCGACTTGTCAACCAAGCGTCGTCATCATCATCGTCCTCTGGCTACCCACGTCGGCCTTATACTCGCAGGTTGGATGCCGCAAGAGATATTTTGAGCTGTACCCGTCCTACCTTATCTCCACATGCAAGACGTGTACTTGCAGGCATTGAATCTGTTATTGCAAAATACGAGGTTAATGATCCGGAAGTCATCAGTATCAGCAATATTGTTCCGGATTGTTGGTGGCAGTGTGAGAAAAGCTTTTTACACTTAACCGGAATTGTTCCGGATTATTTAACATCTTTATTTATTTGATGTCGGATGAATGTAATGTACTTTAATATAAAATCTAGGTTATTCCTAATGAAATCAATGAGAAAGAATGTTGTTTAAAGTGTTTGAATTGATGTTCAATATTTTGATGTATATATAGAAGTATATAAAAAAGGGTTTAGGGTTTAGGGTTTAGGGTTTAGGGTTTAGGGTTTAGGGTTTAGGGTTTAGGGTTTAGGGTTTAGGGTTATTTTGAAGTACCACACGTATACTAATAATGATACTTAATAATTAAAAGTGATCCGACCCGAAAATGATACTTAATAATCATCACGCGGATAATAAATAATGATTTCTATCGAATTAAATAAAATAACCCGATACTAGCGAGCTAATTAATTTTGGGTCGGACAGTTTCAGGTTTGTGATGCAAAAACGGCCCGACGAATCTAACTACCTGATCGGAATATGCATGGCCTATTATTATTAACCATTTATTTGTTGATAAAACGTATGTACATACATACATACCCAATAATATAATATATATATTATATATAATAGGTGGTAAAAAAGCAATAAACCGTCCTTTTTAATTAATTTGAGCATATATATATATATATATATATATATATATATATATATATATATATATATATATATATATATGCATCGTCAATATATATATATATCCGTCCCTTTTATTAGCGTACTTGAATTGGATGAACGAAGTCGATCGACCCCATATATATATATATATATATCTTCATTATTTAATTTGGGAAACATTGACGTACGTGTATATATAATACTTACTTGAATTGCATGTATGTGCATTGATGAATCTGTTATTATTGCAAATTGTAGTACGAGCGTCGTTAATTAATGATCCGGAAGTCATCATCATTTAATTATTATATATATATATCATCATCAATATTATATATATTATCATCAATATTATTGCAATACGTAGTACATATATATATACGAGGTAATTAATAATGACACGTGCCCCCGACCCGGCCCAAAAGCGATCGACCCAAAGTACGTAGCTACTTGCTCTAGATAGTGGATTGCCCGATCCGTAACTGCTGGCCTGGCCACCCGATCGATCAGTTTCAGGTTAACTAGTGATGCATGATAATTATAATAACCAGTTCCTTAATTAAAAAGAAAATGACCCGATTCGAGGATCCCTATCTAGACTCGATATATATATACCACATCCGCTTGACCCGGAAATTATCGACGATCCGCCCAATTATAATCATTCCCGAAACAGGCACGAATTGAAAGCCGAAAGGACCCTCATCAGCTCGCTTCGATAGTAATTGAACCAAAAACTAAAAATAATTAATAACTAACCCGATCGATAAAGTTATTAATTACAAACCCGCCGAATCTAACCCGATTGGAATTGATTTCCAGGCCAAACCCGATCCGAGCTAATAATTAAACGTAACTTACGCCTATAATATAAAATTTAGAGCAAAGTAAAATAAATTAAATTAAATTTAGAGCAAAGTTAAATAAATTAATTTAGAGCAAAGTTAATGAGTTTATTTCGTGCCTCAAATTTTAATACCGCGCGCGCGTATCTGAAAAATTTAAAAAAATATACATAATCTATAAAAACGGTGTTTTAGAATTTCACCGTTGTTATTACTTTCAACAACGGGTTATAATAAATAAACCGTTGTCTTAGTGTTATTACTTTCTACAACGGGTGTGCTTTAACCGTTGTCATTACTCTATAACAACGGTGGTTTGTAGGATAACCGTTGTCAATAGTTTCTCTTAATAAACCCTTTAGTTTCTCTTAATAAAAAATAGTTTACAATCCTATAAGTAAATTTTACACACGTACATTATCATCATCATCCTCCTCGTTTACAATCATCCTCGTTTACAACACAAATCTTTTTGTTTATTATCATCATCATCCTCCTCGTACTCCTGATCTCATCCTGTTCTCTTTATCATCACCCTGTTCTCATTTTCTTTATCAGGTAATTTTTGTGTTTCGTCTTTAGGGTTTTAAGATTGAAGTTCATCTTTTTGTTTTCATTTTCTATTTATCGTTCTCTTTATCATCTAGTTTCATTCCTTTCTAAGTTTTTAGAGTTTTAGAATCTCTGCATGACTCTTTATTTGTTCAGTTACTATTTCATTTATTTCAAGGTCTTAGGGTTTTAGAATCGCTGTATGCATGACTCTGTTCCGTTACTATTTCATTTCTTTTGAAGGTCTTAGTGTCTTAGGATTATCATGGGTGCAAAACGGAAAAGAGTAGAAAACAATGATAAGGGGGATAAGCCTGGTGAGAGGGGTGCTTCGAAGTGCTCTGCAGCCCTTGCAGCTATAGCGGCAAAAACGCCGATGGAAATAAAATGGAGTGTGAAAGGTGTTCCTACTGGTCCAAATGCTAGCCATTTAGCCACTTGGATTGGAGTTACAACCAAACAGTTTGTGCCTATAGATTTAGATGATTTCAGGAATATAAATCCTTCATTGCAGAACTTATTCTTGAAACGTATAAAGGTATGATAATATCTTTAGCTAAACACCATTTTATTTTGCATAAGTTACTATTACATAAGGCAGGAAGCCGTATAAAGGTTCGTGTAAAGGTATGATATTAGACAGCCGCTTATTAGTATATATGATGATGATGCAGGAAGCTTTTGATATTCCAGACTGCCATGATAAGTATCTATTACGTAAGGCAGCGGCAGTCTTAAGGCAGTGGAGGTGTGACCTTGCCAAATTACACTTGTATGTTGACAAGGAGACGGGGCAGATGCATAAGAGCCCACCGACAAAGTACCCCCACATCACTCAGCAACAATGGGATAATTATAAGGCGAAACGAGCTACTGAAAAGTTTCAGGTTAAGTATCCATGTCATATGTTTACATTTTTGTAAAACTCTACTTAAGGTTAAATTTTTCTAAAAGTTTCAGGTTACATTTTTCTAAAACTCTACTTGTATCTATAATTTTCTAATTGTCTCATCTACTTGCGATTTTATATGATTTGAAGAGCGTTAGCGCCAGAAATCGTGCTAACATCTCACAGAAGGGGGGGGGTATATTATGGTTCTCGAGGCGGTTACAGATTGATAGAAGAAAATCTCGTAAGTAGCATCTATATATTAGATTTTTTTAATCATACTTGGACTTGATATACATGTATACATATATTATTTTTGAGTTAACGTGTAGGTGTCAAAAGGTGTGACCGACTTGAATCGGCACGTAACTTATAAAGAGGGGCACACGCCTAAAGGATCCCGAACATGTAACGAATATGATCAGGAAGTCTTGGCCAACATAGTAAGTATTATTTTTATTAAGACGGGTTTTTAATAACTTTATTGTTCAATTCTTGTATGTCTAACTATATATTTATTTTAGTAACAAAAATTAAATTAAGTTTATTTAATATATTATAGGAGAATGTTCTGAAGGAGGTTGCGGAAGGGAAATTCACTCCGAGTGGTCGTGACGACGTTCTTGCTAGAGCGATCGGCCGTCCCGAGCATCCAGGTCGATTAAGGGGCGTCCCATGACATGTCGGAGTCACGAAATATTATGGGACAACTAGCTCGAACAAGAAGAAGAAAAATAAGGGGAAGGCTGACATGGTACGTATACCATTTGTTATTGTCATTTAAAATTCACATGTTATTGTTTTAACAAATCGCTGATTCTACATTTTGGGCGTGCAGGTTCAGTTATTGGCCTCCGTGATACTGAAGATGAATTCTGGAGGCAAGCCTTCCGAAGAAGAATTGAAGATGATGGAGGATGTCATTACAAAGGGTGAGGTAGTGCAACAGATTTGCCAAGAGGCAGACACTACTACCTTGCCAATACATGAGGAGACGGCTGAGAAGATGGGTGAGGTACCTACTGCTGTCGAGGTTTTACTACCTCAAGCCGATAAGGTAAATATGATTTTTTTTTTCTGCATTTGTTCTTTCTAGCAGCCATGCCTTTGATTGGTTTATTTTATTAGGTAAATGAGTCGGAAAAGGGGACGCAACTTGAGGAGACGGGTGAGGTACCTAATGCTACTGAGGTTTTGATACCTCAAGCCGATAAGGTAAATACGACTTAACCATTTTGAACCTCTGCATTTGTTCTTTCCAGCAGCCATGCCTTTGATTGGTTAATTAATTTTATAAGGTAAATAACTCTGAAAAGGGGACGCAACTTGAGAAGCCGGCAGAGAAGACGGGTGACAATAATGAGGTATGTAGAATATAAGAAGTTAGTATATGCTGTCAGTGCGAAATCTGGTCTGGACATGTTCAAGTATAATAGCCTACCCACCAACAATAAATACTTGTAACTAACTTTACATTATATACTCAATATAGATCATTTATGATATCTACTATATTTTGGTATTTAGTAAATAATGTGTATTCTTCAGGCCACAAAAAGGCGGGTAGTTGTTCGTCTCGCCGACCCTTCATTCAAAGAGAATGTGATTGTTGCTCGGGGTTTCGTATACCCAAAGCCCAAGGACTCAGCGGAAACCATCTTGGTTCATGGCGAACCACTCTTGCCGAAGCATTCAAAAGTGGGGATAGTGGGAGTCGCGAAGGGCTATGGAACCCGTAAACTGCCCGTCCCAGTCCGCGACGACCTTCAAATTCTGGCAGATGCGGTTAAAGGTTTTGTCCAATGGCCTGAAAGCCACATTTTCCTGGCTCGTGATTGTAAAATTCAACAGAATGTAGCCGGGGTTAGAAAAATACATCTAATTTAACCCGCCTTTTGTCTTTGTTCATCACCTTCATAAATAGTGAAATTTATATGTTTTATTTTTGTTTTGTAGGTAACAAAAAACATGGATAAGTCTAACTCGATCGACAATAATCTTTCTACTACCTCGTCAAAACAACAACTTGATGAGGTATTTAATCAACTCTCTTTCTATTTTAAGTTCTACTATCGCCTCATCATTGAAAGAGCAACTTAATTTAGTTAGCCACATGTAGGTTGTGAAAGGTAGCACACCGCATCATTTCCCCAAGCTGAAAGAGATCAGGAGTCTATCCAGTACTAAATTTCATGGGGAACGTTTACATGGAAAAAGTACGAACGGTGGCAATGCTGGAGCTTTATAAGGAGGCTGAGAGACGCATAGCAAGCGAGCAATTAATAATTATTCCGCTCGAGAATGATATTGTAGGGGTAGAACGCCAAGCAATGCTGGATTGGGAAATGCTAGCCGTTTGGGCTGGCCTTGACGAGATTGCTGTCCAACACCTATATGTTTGGATGAAGTAAGTTTCTTAATAAATTAAATCATGCAGTATTCTAATATTCTGACTAAGTAAGATATAGTGTTTATAATATCGGAATTAAAACCGTCATGTAGGTACTTGAACTCGGTTGTGATCCCCGCCGAGACCAATATTAATCCACTTCCTCAATACGGATTCATGTGCCCAAATGTTTTATCTATGCATATCGAGATGTTTTCGTATGAAGAACGTGTAAATTATATTGCTGGGGAAGTGGCGAAAAACAATAAGCTCATTTTTGCCCCTTATAATGAAGCTCATTTTTGCCCCTTATAATGAAGTAATATATAATTAATATTACGATTCCAAATACAATTGCATTTTTATATGTTTGGTTATGATGCATGTTGTGCTTGTTAATAATGATGTGTCTCTCGATCTCTAGGAGACATTGGGTGCTAGCAGCGATCAATCCGACCACGAAGAAAGTATTTTGGTTGGACTCTTTGCATAGACAACCATCCGAGACCTTTAAGACGTTGATTATTAAGTAAGTTTATAATACTGATGATGATTTGGCACATATAATATTAAGTTTCATTTATTATTATTAAGTAAGTTTATGTGACTTTCGGCCTCTTTCCTTTTTTAAAGGGCCTTTGAGAAGAAAAGAGCAACCGGCAATCAACCGACAGAATATTCTGATGATGGCCCTACTTTTATTACGATAACAGGGGTACGTACGCGCAAATACAATACCTTAATAATTAAGTGCATTAAACTAATTACGCATATACATCTGTCTTTTTTAATTACGCATTAAACTAATTGGTAATTGCCTTCTCGTCTCTTCGTTTATTATGTAATAATAGGTCCCTAAACAGCCGGATAGCATCCAATGTGGATACTACGTTTGTCGTTTCATGTTGGAGATTATTAGGCGAAGATATGTCAGCATTCCAGAAAGAGTTAGTAGTTTAATGTAGCTATTATTTACTTTTTTTCATTAGAGCTGATATCTTTTCTGCTATATATATATGATCGATGTTGCTAATTATGTATGATATGCCTATACTGTTGTTACCCTACTGATCGATGTCTTTTATTTGTTTTATCCGCAGTATTTAATCAACACGCCACATGTCCCTGAGTACACTAAGCACAATATAGACGAGGTAAGGGACTTGTTGGGCAAATACGTCCTTGAACAAAGAAAGAATAAATGAAACTTAGATTATTTTGGAAGCAGATAGGGAACTTTAATTTGTAGAAGTCATTAATTAGAGCAAGTTGTAAGTATGAATTGCTCTGAAAGAGATCATTTTGGTTGTATATATCATTTTGCTGCTGCTGTACATGAATTGCCATGTACATGAATTGCCCTGTACATGAATTGCTCTGATTTATATATAGATATATCATTTTGCTGCTTCTGAAATTGGTTTATGATGCGTGCTGCTGCTACTGCAGCTGATTTATGCAGGATTTTCACTGGTGGCAGGGGAACAAATTACAATATTTTCAAAAACAATAATAAAAATAATAACAACGGTTTTTCAAAATTCATTAAAAGCGTTGTAACATATTTCCCACCAAAACTTATCATACCTTTAACAACGGTGTATTCTAAAATACCTGTTGTTATTAAAACTATCTACAACGGCTTCTTTATTATACTCCGTTGTAATTAACTATATTCACAACGGGTTTAAAAAACAATAGCGTTGTAATAATATTTCTCACCAGAACTAATCGTACCTTTAACAACGGTTTCATTTAATAGAACCGTTCTCGTATCTTTCCCACCATAATTATTCACACGTTTTAACAACAGTTATCTAGTAATAACAACGACTTTGTACCGTTGTTAAAACTATTCACAACGGTATTTTCATTAAATAGGAACCGTTGTTAAAACCTTTAACAACGGAGGCTTTAACAACGTCCGCGTTTTAATATTACAACGGTTAAAAACCGTTGTCATAGCCTGTTTTTGTAGTAGTGGGCATGTGAGCTGGCCTCCCTCCATCCTACCCATATGAGAATAAGTTCTCATTTTTTTCATAACAACTTCTTCTTATGCTTATCTCCTTATCTCACTACAATATCTCTCATAAAATAAGTTTATGAAATCTTTTGTTTGAGAATCTAGTATTACATTCATATTACTATAGTAGTAATATAATCAATATTAGATTTATGATTTAAGGTATCCAATAACATTGTATAGTGAACAATATTATTAATATTAAGGGTTTGTCTTGGGTGCAATCAAGAGGAGTGTTTCTACATTAGAAACTTGGAGTTCATCCCTCACCTATTAGCTCAAGAACAAGAGTACAAAGGAGTCCTATTTTGTGCCCAAAATTGTTTATATTCAATGTAACAAACAATTTCTTCTTCCTTCTTTGTTTTTTGTTATGCATGCATGAGATCCTTTAGTTTAATGAGTAAACTATTAATAAAATAATATTATAAATGTCTAATATCGAGTTTAAGAAACTAACAAGCGGTATCAAGAGATTTGGTTGTTGCATGCATAATCGATTTATAGTTTTTTCGAGTTAATGTAACTTAAAGAAAACTAGTAATTTGTGTTTTATAAGATAAAATCACAAAGTCATTTGCATGTCAATATATTCTGGTCCTACTATGATTTTAGGTCATTTTGATGATTTATGGAAATTTATATTGCTCAAATATGATTTTTAGTGTTTTTATTACATTTTAATGAGTAAAATGATGTTTAAAATTCTAAAAATAGTTAGACTTATCTTCTGACCTTGAAACTTTTACACAATATCACACCTGCATTTTCCTTATTTTATGTAAAATTTCGTTTGAAGTGGACTTATTTCTCATGATATATGAGTTTTATATGATAAAATGATATAAATGAAGGTCAAATGGTTAAAAATACTTCCGCTTTGAATCTGACCATGAAATTTTAGTATGTTGTCACATGAATGTTTTCTTGATATACTGGAAAATTTGGAACTAATGTGATTTGTCTAACATGATTTATGAATTTTTAACTAGTTATGTTGCCCGTAAAAATCACGGGACTTTTTTTGTACGTGGCATTTGTGGAGGAAATCGTAGGTACCCTTCGTAATTAACTTGAATCATTCACTTTGTATTAGTGCTAAACATTTAAAGCAACGTCGATGTGAAATGCATAAGCTTATATTAATGATCGTGAAGCAGAAATTTAGTATTTTACTTGTATGTATACGATATCGTACATAAAAAAAGGGGAAAAAAAAACTCCTTACGAAGCTCAATCATAGACCATAGTCAATATCAAATATAGATTTTTAAGATTTTTTTATACCATTTTTATTGACAGTAAAACTAAATTAGACTCATTCATTATTACATCAAAGAAATAAAGAAATTAGAATCAATCCCACCATAGTACATAGTAACTTCTAAGAAAAAATAGTGTAGTTGTTGTCACTTACCATTTTTATACGTGGATATGAAAGTCTATGTTGTCTTTCTAAAATGCAAATCAAATAATCCAGATGTACATATTTATTATTATACCAAAACAAAACAAATAAGCATTAAATACAAAAATGAGATAATGAGATGAGGACTGCACAAGACAAAAACTAAAAAACTAATAGCGTAAAAAAAAACTATAAATATACTACGTACTTGTCAATTGTTGGAATGAGACACAAGTTATCATCCAAGGATAGAAAGAAAAGTTGAATTTGGAGTGTATTGGTAAGTATAAAAAATGTGTTGTAAATAAGGAATTGTAAAATAAGTTAGGTTAAAGGGATATGAAAAAAGTGTTTAATTGCAAAGTAATAATAATGGAGTGAAAACAATTTAGTAAACAAATAAAGCAGTCAAAATGAGAGAGATGATGGGGCTTGAACTTCCTTATAGTTATTTATAAGACGATAATTACAAAGAGTTGGTAATGAAGATGTAATAATAAGTATCAATTAAGATATTTAATTTTCAATTTTTTTTTGTTGTGTTAAGGTATACAAAAAGGCAAGAGAAAATGAAAGTGCAACATTATATAAGTTTCTCATTATTTTTTTTTAATTATAGAGGTTATATGGCAAGAAAATGAGAGGTGACACGTGTCACTTCAATGGAGGCTCAACAAGCCTTTTTATATTATTGTAAGATGTAAAAATGGCATAAATAGTGACTAATTTAGCAAATATAGATAAAATAAATTTCATGAAATGAGAATATTATTCTTGGTTGCATAAATGTCCCACATTTCAGATCTAAAGTTGAAAATTTAATTTGATTAATTTTTAACCAAAACGTTTTCTTCAAATCTTTGTATAATTTATCCCAACCTGGTGATATATAATATATTTAGACCGATTTCCCTCTTCATTCTATTCTATTTCGACCTTATTTAATGTCTTTTAGCGTCGGTTTTATTGCATTTTGTTTATTATCACGCTTTGGTTTCATATCATGAATTCCCGTCTCATTTTATAGGAAACATGCCAAAAGAAGTGTGAGACGGGATGAGAAGCAAGAAACCGTCACTAAGCAAATAAGGAAGAGAAGAAATAAAAGAAGAAGAATAAAGAAATGAAGAAAAGAAGAGAAGGAAGAGGAAAGAGTGTGCCAGCCGGTCCTAGCCACCGGCAGCCGGCCGGCCGGGCACTCCACAACCTCAAACAAAAGTCGAAAAGTTGGAAGAGAAGCAGGGGCTCCCAGCCGGTCCAGGCCACCGGCGGCCGGCCAGTCTGGCTGGGGGAACACACATGATGAAAAAGGAGAAGAAAGGAAGAAGAGTGTCCCAGCCGGGTAGGCCACCGGCAGCCGGCCGGCTGGGACTTCTTTCACTCGACAAAAACTCAAATTTGAGTTAGAGAGCCCCAGCCGGTCCATGCCACCGGCGGCCGGCTGGCCGGCTGGCCGGCTGGCCGGCTGGGACCCCCATCCCGCAATTCTAACTTCCCTTCTTATTTTGAACCCTTAATCCCACCAACCTATATATACCCCTCTCTTAATTCATTTTGGACACACAACCCTAGACACAAAAACCCTAGATTGAGCTTTCAATATTCCTAATCATTACTCTAATCCTTTGATAATTAGCACTAATTACTCTACTTTCCTACTTAGTTATTTTTAGATTTAGTCTTTCCCTTAGCTATTGTTGAAGATTTGGGTTGTAATTTGATATTATAGAAGACTTTCCTTCTATTTATTCATCAAAGGTTGCAACTTTTATTAAAGTTTGGTACAATTCTTCTCCTCTATTACTTCTACTAGTTATTTAATTGCATTTTCTTACTCATTCTACTAGTTATCATCTTGAATATGTTTTCCTTTGTCTTTATCATGTTAAATTCTTTATCTTTATTACCTAGTCTTAGTATTATGTGTGGGTATGATAAGTGATATTTTGTACTAATTTATCCCCCGTTTTAGCTCGATTTCCATACGATTTATGCACTTTGTTAAGTGATTAACGAGCTAATATTGCTATTCTAGTTGTTTTGCGTGTTTTGACTCGTTTTATAGGAAATGAAGCGGTTTTGCTATATTTTCCTACTTTATGGAGCAAAGGCACTAGGATACGAGTTTTTAAGGAATTGATGATAGCCAGTTCACGATTTGATTACGATTCCGCTACATCCTTCCTCAATTGGATTTATCTTGGACTTTGGCTTTGAAACTCAAAAGGAAATATCAACCCAAGCCAAAAGAAGGTCAGCCCAAGCCCAATTCTTTATTGCATTGACCAAGACCAAGGCATAGGATTCCGTGCCTAAGACGAAAAGACGGAAGAATCCATCTTTCACATTTACCCGATTGGATTACCATTTAACCGATCGGGTATTTCTGCAAATGGACGTTACTTAGCTCTTCTTCAACCGAGCTTAAATGTGTGATTTAATGCTTTGACTAGGGTACGAATTTGGACGAGGGATCAGTAGCCATGCAGTCCTATAAAAGCCAATGATCATCACACACAATTATCATCCAATAATCCATTATCATCTTATATCATATCTTATATCTCTTATCATCTTTTTATCTTTTAGCACACTTTCTTACAAGTATTAGAATATAGTTTATTTCTTAGTGTTCCTATAGTGTTTTCATAGCTTTTGTTATTGGATACTTGTTCTTTACTTTCGTTCTTATATATTCATATTCCAAACTCGGTAATTCTCTATCTCTTACTATGCAATTTTCATCATGAACCTTAAACTAATTAGTATTATTTTCATATTGTTGTTATTAGGAAATCAATCTAAAGTCAATCTAGTTAAAACTAAAATATTATTTAGGATGTCACATTATAATTTACCTAATCATATAATCATAGAATTCATCACTAGAATCATTATTAATATAATCACCATAATCACTTTAGTATTTATATTTCATAGTCTAATTTCCTACATCTTTTTCTTATTAATTTACTTAATCACATGATCACATAAATTAGATTTAATATTGTAAGATTAACATTGTGTACATAAAATAAATAGAGTTGTAATATTGAAATGATTTACGAGTTAAATGAATTAAAAGAAGAGTAGATACCAATTGAACCATCTAGTTGTTTCTTCCTTTGGTCGTGTCAAATTCTATAACTATGTTTAGTGGCCATAAACAATTGTTTGTATTAGTCAATTTCTATCTTTATAACGAGAGTTGGGATGGGAATTAGGACTGCCAATAGGGGTTTAGTGATCTAACCATGCTGAGAGGACGTTAGGACACACTAAAAGGTCGGTATGAATCCGAAAGGAATATACCGCTACAAGGCCTAGACAATCATAGTAATTCTAATGTTGGTATCTATGAGACTTTTGAATCATTTTACATGTATTTCAGTTTCACTATTTCAATTTGATTAGATAGTTTATTTTACCGTTTAAGTTAGTTTATTTTATTGTTATCTAGTTAGTTTACTTTATCGTCTTTTTTATTTCCGTTCGTAGATAGTTTACTTTATTATTATTATCTAGTTTATTAGTCTAGTTAGATAGCCTTTCAATATTGTCATTTAAATATCGCCTTTAGTTAGAATTTAATTGTTGTCATTCGGATCAGAGAACTTCCCCGATCGGGTACGTGACAACCCGATCGGGTAAGTAGTCTACCCGATCGGGGAAGTAGTCTGTTTTGGATTTTACATTTTGCAATTTACATATTTGTCATTTACATATCGCCATTTACATACTTGTCATTTTATTTTATGTTAATAGGTTAGACCACCACCTCTAATGACTCGAACTTAAATAAAAACCATTCCATAACAATTCATAGGTAACACGTACTCCCTGAGGATCGACACCCTACTTCCCTAATTACATTCCTTATGTTGTTAGCCTATATGCGGGTAATTATTTTTGTATCGGGACCGCGACATAACTCGATCAAATTTTGGCGCCGTTGCCGGGGAGCACGGTTTTGTTTATCTATGTATTGTTGGTTTTTGTTTATCAATTCTACCATTCTTTAGGTGCAACCGTACCTAATCGTTACTAACTTTCTCTTTTGTGTTTTTTCTTGTAGGTTGACAAAAATGGTACTAACAAGGGAAGATCCAAGGTACCGGGTTTTTGAGCTCGCCAGTGGGATCCTAAGGGTCCATTTGACTTTGATTGCTCTCATAGAGGGTAACCAATTTAGTGGAAAACCAAACGAAAACCCGTCACACCATCTACAAACCTTTTGCGAATTGTGCCAAACTTTTGTGAGGGAGGGAATCACCCAAAACGAAATTAGAGAAACCCTTTTTCCTTTATCACTAAAGGGAGAAGCTAAATGGTGGTTCACCCGTCGTTTAAAGGAAGCCACAAGACCTATGGAGTGGGAAGAGATTGTCATCGCTTTTCACCGTAGGTTTAGAACCAATTTGTCAAATCTTTCAATTAAATCACAAAATGAAAGTGGGGAAGGTTCACAAACCAATGGGGGAGAGAGAAAGAAGAGTCGAGTGGAAACTTCAAATGATGTTGACACTACAATTTCCTTAGCCTGTCCCGTTCAATCAAAAGAAACCACCCTAAAAAGCAATTTATATCACCCAAGAGTTTTCAACCCATTTACCTCAATAACAACACCATGTGAACTTTGTGGTGGGATAGGGCATGCACCTCAACGATGTGGGAACAAACTCACACCCTTAAACCCTTTCCACCCACAATTTCGCCAAACTCATACAATTCCACACTCATCCTTGCAAAATGATCATGTGATAGCAAAAGTAGATGTTAAGTTAAGGGAAGTAATCCAATCCCAACATAATATGTACTCATACTTCTTTTCTAGCCTAAACTCACTCAAATCAGCCATTTTATCTCTCCAAAAGAAAGTAGAGGAGTTGACCCCGTCGAGTTCTAGTCAAAACACCCAAGGGAGTGAAGTACCATCGATAGTCACAATTGATATGATTAGTGATAAACCTTGTGATCATCCTCTTGGGAATGAAAAGAGTAAGGAGCCTATATTTAGGTTACCCCATGAACATTGTAACAATCCTACACTAGCCAAACCAACCAAAGTCCCTACACATGAGGAGACATCCCGTCTCGAAGCCTTGATCATGAATTTGATAAAAGCTCAAGGGAGATTAGAAGAAAGAGTTGTTCAAACGACAAAGACAAATGATGAAGCTTTCTCAAGGTTGGAGGCACGGATTGGCAAAACATCTAGGCAAAAAGAAGCAACCAAGAACTCCAAGGAACCTACCCTTGAAGAAGGGAAGATTCTCATTCCTTCCAAACTTAAGGACCCAGGTTGTTTCAACATTTCTTTCACAATGTGTTTTCATAAGGTCAAAGGTGCATTGTGTGATCTAGGGGCCGCTATTAGCGTCATGCCTTTTGATTTCTATCATGACCATTGTCCAATACAAATGAAATTCACTAGTACTAGCCTTCAACTAGCAGATGGATCTATGCATACTCCCGCAGGAATTGTGGAAGATGTCCCAATACGGATTGGATATTTCCTCGTTCCCGTCGATTTCTATGTTATATTTTCAAAGAAAGAAAGGAATGACTATATTATATTAGGAAGACCCTTCTTAAATACGGTTGGAGCTTGTATAGATGTGAAAGGACAAAAGATCACGTTTGAAATAGATGGATCGAGTGCCACCTTTGATAAAAAGGGGAATGTGTTGAGCGTTGGAGATGGCGACCTCGAGGCTTTCAAAGCTGCGGAGGCATGATTAGAATGAGATTGCCATGGGTGTTGGCAAAAGGTAAATGAGGAAATTCAAGGATGAATCCAGCCACAAGGAGCTTAAATCCCTTCATAAGGCTTAAGGAGGGATAGCAAAACATAGTCTAGCATGACTTAAAAATGCGCTTGTCGGGAGGCAGCCCGTCTTTTTCTTTTCTTTTTTCTTTATGCATTCTTTCTTTTAATTATTAGACAATGATTTTAATTTGGACTATTTTATTTGGACTCTATTTTTGGATTTTGTGTTATAATAGTTAGGAGCAATTTTTCGTTTTACTTGTTATTGTGCATGTCTAGTATATAATTTTTCGTACTTAGAATCGGAGGACTTATTGAGACAAGAAGGAGCTATCCTTGGCCCAAGTTGCCAAGATCACTAAGGTTAGTAAGTATGTTCAGGGACATAGCCAAAAGGTAAGAGCAAGTGGCAAAGAAAATAGAAACAAAAACCGGACCAGCAAGTTTCCCCGATCGGATTGCTATATACCCGATCGGGTAAATTGGCTGCCTCGTATTTTACTCTAATTTCTTCTATAAAACCCACTTGCTACCCTTTGCTTGCTACCTTATACCCGTGTTCTTCAATTTCAAACCTTAAAATTCTCTCAAAACCTTCAATTCTTAGTCCTTTATTACAAAATTTGTTCCTATAGTTCATCAAGGGCAACTTCTAAGCATCATCAAGTAAGTTATTTCTACTTTAGTTACTTCAATCTCTCTATATTTTTCAGAAATCCAACATGAACAAACCCTAACTCAAATTTGGGGGTTCTTGATTTTGATTGCAAAACTTGTTTAAATTGAATTTCTAATGATTCTTACATGCTATAGAGTGAATTCTAGTGATTAATTAGGATAATTACTATGATTTGGATGCCCATATGCTAATTAGGATACTCATCTTCACTATATGCTAAGAACTTTTGCTTAAGTGATAGTATGATGCTTGAATTCATGCTTTATACTATGAACTTATGATCTTGTCATGATAATTTAGCATTAGTACCCTTAGGTAGTAGCCAAACTCATGATTTAAGTATATGTTGTTCATCTTAGTGACATATTGTTATGCTTAATGACATCCATTTGTGCTCAAAAGATGGCATGGCAATATTTCACTAGGGTCACTATGCTTGAATTTGTGCTCAAAACTTGGTATTATAACACTTATGCTATCCAGTTATGTTTATGAATGAAGTGTTTTAATACTAGTTATTTGTAGAAAATGGCACCTACATTAAGGAAATCAAAGAGGGCAAGAACCTCCACTCAAGGAGAGAGTAGTAGAGCACAAGAAGAAGAAGATATAGAAATGCTTGAAGCGAACGATCAACCCGAAAATCAAGGAAATGCTATGCATGATCCTAACTTTCCGGATGTAGAATTTAGTTCACACAAGCAATGGCAAAATTGGTGTATACTTAAAAGTAAAGGTATGAGGGCTACCAAGTTCCTCAATGTTTCTTCTTTAAGGCATATGAAACTCTATGAGCATGTTAAAGTGTTATTTAGGGGTCTAGGTATGAATGGTAGCATGAAATTTAGTTATGAGACCTACCCTCAACTAACCCTTGAATTCTTGAGCTCATTCGAGTTACATAGGTCTAGAAATAGAAATACTATGCCTCAAGTTCAGTTTCGCTTGTTTAATGAGGATTATAATATGAACTTAGAGAACTTTGCTAGACAATTTGGTCTCACCACTGAGGATACTGTTACCTCACCTCCAGAAGGCTTTGATATTAGCCTGCTTTGGAGTGCTATTTCAACTTTCCCTGTCTCTCGTTGGGACCATGTCCCACACCAACATATACATCATCCCGCCATTAGAATATGACAAAGATTTATGGGATGGACCTTTTTGGGTCGTGCTGAGCCTCATTTGGTGAGACGAGTGGAGTTAGAAATGTTAGGAGGATTTTTGAATGTGAATGGTGATGAACCATGGTCAATTAGTATTCCATATCATTTTGCTGTTCAGTTGACCAAAGCTATTAATCCTAAGAACACTGCCATTGTCTATGGAGGTCTTATCACTCACCTTGCTATGCGAGTTTGTGGTTTTAACCAAGCCACCACTGACCTCCGGGCATTGACTACACCTCCCACCGAGATGGGAAATGGGTTGGATTATGCTTATTTTGTTCAGCTCAACTGGTTTCGAGTCTCTCACCCCCATATGATTTGGAGGATAGCTGGCCGTGATTCGGTCAAGTTGACCGCCAAGGTAGAGAAAATTCCATTTCTTCGGCAGCGTCCTCAACTTCAAGAGGGATAGGCTATCTTACCCCGACCCACTTACTACCTTCCTGTTGGGGATATTACCCACATTGACCCCCCTGTTCAGCTTAGATCCCGCCGCCCTGAGGTAGGGTCATCCTTTCACGCGTCCCATGCTGCGGGCGATGTGACCGCCATGTTTGAAGCCTTAACCTTGCCCGTTAATAGAATTCAGTCAGACCAGCAGCTTGCTTTGCACCCCATCTATGATCACTTTGCTAGGCAAGGTGTGATTAGACCCGAGGGCCCCCACCCGTCTTTTTATACTTGGCCCGAAGGGGGGTATGGTACTACTTATGATGCAGGTGCGCAGCAGACCGGACCTGATTACTGTGGAACCGACTATGGCGTCGAGAGTTTTGGGGGGTATAAAGGTGATTTTGGAGATCACCAAGTAGAGGAGTACCAGTCCTTAGGAGCCAGCAACCCAACCGGGATCATTGCTTCTCGTGGTAGCTATTATTCTGCAGATGATACCTACTACACAGATGCTTCTGGATCCGCATCCGAGCCGCCTCCTTCTGAGAGGAGAGGCCGTAGCTGGTGGCCTTTGTGATTTGATGATGAGCTCCCCTTGTTTATACTAGCTTGGGGGAGGCTAGACATTTTGTAAGAATTTTTCTTTCTTTCCTTTCTTTCTTTTGCATTTTTCGTTTTATTTTAGCCCCTTTTCCCATTAGAATTTCATATCGTTTCTCTGTTCCATGTGCTATCAGCCGTTTCTCGGTTTGTTTCTGTTATAATTGCCTGCACATTGAGGACAATGTGAAGTTTTAGCTTGGGGGAGGATTTGCATTTAGGATTTGCATTTAGGATTGCATTTAGATTAGATTTTTACTTTTTAGTTTATTTTCTTTTAATTTTCTTAGTTCATTTTTAGTTTTTATTGGAAAAAATCAAAAAAATCGAAAAACAACAAAAACACAAAAAGAAAAGATCATTTTTATCTTACATTTCTCATTTTATAGTTTTTATAAGATGATGTTTCATTATATTATGAGGAATTGTGCATTCATGGGGATGTCTTGTACACAGTAGGTAGGAAATTGCATTTGGACTTAATTAAGCTTGATCTTGACTTTGGCAAGCTACTCATATTGTAAGGTAGAGCCTCCAGTGGTCGGTACATCTGAACCCGATCCCAGTTTAGGAGTGAGTAGTTTCTCCTTATAGTCTGTGTTACATCAAAACGCATAAGTATGGTTTTTATTCCATTTTGTATAAGTATTACTGTCATGATCTACATTTTGAAGCCATTCAATCTCTTGTTCACCTTTCGCAAAAACACCCTTCTTTCTAGCTACATTATAATATTGCCTACCCTTGTTGAGCTAGTAACCGACTATATGTGTAGGGGTGTTCTGTGCTTTTGCGATGTTCTGATAATGCCACCATTTGGTGTGATCTTGTCTCGGGATTGCTGATTCCCGGGTTTTGATGTGAAAGAGAAAAAGAAAAAAGAAAGAGCTTTGAAAAAACGATGAAAAATGAAAAAATGAAATTGAAAGCTCAAAAAGAAAAAAAAGAGAAAAGAAAAAAAAAGAGGAAAAACGCTTCCATGAAATAAAAAGAAAGAAAGAAAATTTTGGGAAGTCGTAATTTGGTTTGTAATGTTTAATAAGCCAATATGCTACTTTTGGCTTTGACTTTTGTTGATGGGAATTGGTATGATTTGGATTAAGTATCTAGTACACATTTGGTTATTACTAGCTTGACATTAAGCTCCACATGACCAAATTCATTTGTCCACTTTCTTACCCAAATTTCCCAAGCCTCCTCTTTACTAATGCTTCCTATATTACATTTCGATCATGATTAGTTTTACTTAATGGTTTTGGATTGTCTACCATACTAGACTGCGGGTACATTCTTATAAGTTGTAGATAGGTGAGTGTCACTTCAAATTTAAACCAATATTTCCTATTTCACAAAAAATTTGAGTGATGAGTGTACCGTGAGAGTCCATTGTCAAAAAGATCATGCAAGAGCTGAAAAGGTCCAAAGAATATTCTCTATGCTGCGCCGTTATGTAAATCTCAACCATGATTCGCACTTTCCTTCGCCCTTGTTGCTACGGGCTTATGATTCATCTACTTATTAAGAACTTATTTTTTTTGAAATTTGTATGATAGATTGATCATTGTTAGCTACCCTTGTCCTTGTTATGATTGTTATGTTTGCTTGAGGACAAGCAAGGGTTTAGCTTGGGGTAGTTTGATAAGTGATATTTTGTACTAATTTATCCCCCGTTTGAGCTCGATTTCCATACGATTTATGCACTTTGTTATGTGATTAACGAGCTAATATTGCTATTCTAGTTGTTTTGCGTGTTTTGACTCGTTTTATAGGAAATGAAGCGGTTTTGCTATATTTTCCTACTTTATGGAGCAAAGGCACTAGGAGACGAGTTTTCAAGGAATTGATGATAGCCAGTTCACGATTTGATTACGATTCCGCTACATCCTTCCTCAATTGGATTTATCTTGGACTTTGGCTTTGAAACTCAAAAGGAAATATCAACCCAAGCCAAAAGAAGGTCAGCCCAAGCCCAATTTCGTATTGCATTGACCAAGACCAAGGCATAGGATTCCGTGCCTAAGACGAAAAGACGGAAGAATCCATCTTGCACATTTACCCGATCGGATTACCATTTACCTGATCGGGTATTTCTGCAAATGGACGTTACTTAGCTCTTCTTCAACCGAGCTTAAATGTGTGATTTAATGCTTTGACTAGGGTACGAATTTAGACGAGGGATCAACAGCCATGCAGTCCTATAAAAGCCAATGATCATCACACACAATTATCATCCAATAATCCATTATCATCTTATATCATATCTTATATCTCTTATCATCTTTTTATCTTTTAGCACACTTTCTTACAAGTTTTAGAATATAGTTTATTTCTTAGTGTTCCTATAGTGTTTTCATAGCTTTTGTTATTGGATACTTGTTCTTTACTTTCGTTCTTATATATTCATATTCCAAACTCGGTAATTCTCTATCTCTTACTATGCAATTTTCATCATGAACCTTAAACTAATTAGTATTATTTTCATATTGTTGTTATTAGGAAATCAATCTAAAGTCAATCTAGTTAAAACTAAATTATTGTTTAGGATGTCACATTATAATTTACCTAATCATATAATCATAGAATTCATCACTAGAATCATTATTAATATAATCACCATAATCACTTTAGTATTTATATTTCATAGTCTAATTTCCTACATCTTTTTCTTATTAATTTACTTAATCACATGATCACATAAATTAGATTTAATATTGTAAGATTAACATTGTGTACATAAAATAAATAGAGTTGTAATATTGAAATGATTTACGAGTTAAATGAATTAAAAGAAGAGTAGATACCAATTGAACCATCTAGTTGTTTCTTCCTTTGGTTGTGTCAAATTCTATAACTATGTTTAGTGGCCATAAACAATTGTTTGTATTAGTCAATTTCTATCTTTATAACGAGAGTTGGGATGGGAATTAGGACTGCCAAAAGGGGTTTAGTGATCTAACCATGCTGAGAGGACGTTAGGACCCACTAAAAGGTCGGTATGAATCTGAAAGGAATATACCGCTACAAGGCCTAGACAATCATAGTAATTCTAATGTTGGTATCTATGAGACTTTTGAATCGTTTTACATGTATTTCTCTTTCACTATTTCAATTTGATTAGATAGTTTATTTTACCGTTTTAGTTAGTTTATTTTATTGTTATCTAGTTAGTTTACTTTATCGTCTTTTTTATTTCCGTTCTAAGATAGTTTACTTTATTATTATTATCTAGTTTATTAGTCTAGTTAGATAGCCTTTCAATATTGTCATTTAAATATCGCCTTTAGTTAGAATTTAATTGTTGTCATTCGGATCAGAGAACTTCCCCGATCGGGTACGTGACAACCCGATCGGGTAAGTAGTCTGTTTTGGATTTTACATTTTGCAATTTACATATTTGTCATTTACATATCGTCATTTACATACTTGTCATTTTATTTTATGTTTATAGGTTAGACCACCACCTCTAATGACTCGAACTTAAATAAAAACCATTCCATAACAATTCATAGGTAACACGTACTCCCTGAGGATCGACACCCTACTTCCCTAATTACATTCCTTATGTTGTTAGCCTAAGTGCGGGTAATTATTTTTGTATCGGGACCGCGACATAACTCGATCAGGGTAGTGTATTGCTAGGGTAGATGGAGGATTTAGTGTAGGTTTATGGGTCGATTATGGTATTCGGGTATAAAGATTAAGTCTTTTGGTAGTCTACTTGTTTTGTGCACACAAGGTGTTTGTTGGAATGCTTGAATGAGTAATTTGAGTCTTTTCCATGTTTAATTGCTAGTTTGAGTGAGAGCTTAGACTTGCATTGCTTTTGTGTATGTCAAGGGTGTTTAGGGGGAGGTTAGGGCGAGAACCCAATCAAACCTTAGGCTACGGCTCGTCTTTCACCGAGAGGTGGACGCTTGCCCCCACCATAATTGACCTACACCTATATTAATGAACCCATTCACCTTAGTTTCTCTTAATGCTTGTTTTTAATCGCATCTTTGCCTCTTTGTTAGTCTTGTTAGCATTAATCTTCTTCAACTTGCTTTTAGCTAGAATTAAACTAGAATTTGATTAAACCGCCTTAGAACCATAATTACCGTCCCTTGGGATACGACCCTTGCAATACCCAACGATAACTCGTTCGCTTGCGAGGTTAAATAAATCTTACATCAAGTTTTTGGCGCCGTTGCCGGGGACGACAATATTGGATAAGATAGTTTAATTGATT
Organism: Heliosperma pusillum; assembly: GCA_022085475.1. Lineage (NCBI taxonomy): Eukaryota > Viridiplantae > Streptophyta > Magnoliopsida > Caryophyllales > Caryophyllaceae > Heliosperma > Heliosperma pusillum. The sequence goes on from JAIUZE010075428.1 coordinate 104,553, forward strand.
TTAGACTTAGTTCACTTTTACTTGTTTTCTCCTTTTGTCCTAGTGCATCAAGGTGCATTAGGGCCATTTAATTCTCTTTTGAGTGTATGATAAGGTGTTACATCGGGCCACTCTTTCCTCTCGACCGAGAGATAGAGAAAACGTTTCGGGCTAGAAGAAGACAAACTCTTACTTCTTTAAGAGGATCCCCACCTGTTCTTACCCCCATAAATACTCCACCACCCACGATTGAGCCTTCACAAACACCACCTCCCACTTTATCACCCCTCATCATACCTACAATTATTCCCATAACCACATCACCCATAAATTCACCTACCTTCCCTCAAAATTCAAACAACACCCACTCACCAAATTCTCCAATTTCACCAAATTCACCAACAAACAGCCCTTTCATACAAGAGATGGCGGACCAACCTATGGGCTATTACAATAGGCCAGACCCTAATCGGTCTTACTCGGCCATTAACTATGGAGCTATTGCCCCCAACACTTTTGAACTCCGTCATCATGTCATCTCATTCGTTCAACAAGACATCTTTCATGGGTTGAAGAATGAGGATGCCAATGAACACTTGGTATGTTTTAAGGAGAAGGTGGGCACAACCAATGAACTCATGTTATTTCCCTTCTTGTTGGACCTATTTTATAGTTTTGATAATGACATGTGTTTACTTGATTATGTGCTTTACTTGATATATCACATGCATGTAATTGTGTGCTTTAGTCTTATCATAGCTAACAACAATTACAAGAAAGAAGATCAGAATTATAGGAGCTTAAGGCATAACTTTGAAGATGTCTGTGAGACAAAGTTATAAGAGCTTGAGGTATAAGTTGGAAGTTCATATGCAAAGTTATTTCTACCGTGGTTATAACATTGAAAAAATAATCCAAGCAAGATCTACTTCAAATAACACAAGACTCAAGATGGAGGGTCTTTGTGATCAAGATGAAAAAATGATCTGTATACTGAAGATCTTTGTGAAGATTAGATAGTATAGGTCGTCCATCGGTAACTATTCCATTAGAGTGATTTTATGTTTGTAAAGTTATGACTCACTTATAACTTTACATACTAAAGTTCAAAGTTATAGCTTTAACCTATAACTTTGGATGATAAAGTTGATGCATGATTTTGGAAATAAATCTTTTAAATATTTTCAAAAAGAGAAAGAGTATTTTTATATATTTATCAAAGGTTTTAATAGATGATGTATTAATGAGATTCTATTGGTTAGTAATACAACTTATGAGTTGTCATGCTACCTAGGATTTCTAATATATTCTATCTCAATTTGTTGTTAACCTAATAAGTTGTTGTGCCACCTAGGGTTTCGTGAAACATAGGGTTTGTGCCTCCTAGGGTTGCGTGCTCATAGGTAAACACCTAGGGTTTCGTGTGATAAGGATTTCGCTCTCTATGGCACGTTTTATGGTTTACCTTAACATATGATTCTAATAATATCTTTATAACAATATTTTGAGATATTAAAGATAAATATCTTTCTAAAAGATGAAGTAATAATATTCTAAGATATTAAGGATAAAAATCTTTCTTAAAGATAAAGTTAGGGTTTTAGATTTTATATCTCCTATGCTTCTACTATAAATACTCCTTCCATCTCAATCATTCATAACGACTTTTATAGAATTGAGAGAATTTTATAAATTGATTTTAAAGCAAACTTTGAGCAAAATATTTATTATTTTTAGTGTTTGTTTTTCGAAAAAGTCGTGCATCGTTCTTTATCAATCGCTCGTGTGAAATACATTATTGGATAATAGTACATCACATAATCTTACTTATTCTTTAACGAGAATCCTTGTGAGTTATATTGTACTTTCTTATTTACGTAAGAAAGTATAGAGTATTTAGCGATACTCACCTTGAGTTATAATCATAATTGATTATACGAATGGGTTGATATTTTTTGTAATCCGGAGAAATGTACTAAAGATTATTAATCGAGAATAGTGGACGTAGGTTTCGACTTGTGAAATTGAACCACTTCAAAAATCACGTGTGTCTCTCTCTCCTTTTTGTTATTTCGTTACTTGCATTTACTTTGATTAGTTAATTAGTTGATTTTAATCTATAGAATCAAATAATTATTTACATATCATATAAATCGAAAAAGTGGGGCTAGTTTTTAATACTCAATTCACCCCCTCTTTCATATTCGATCAATAGACTCTACACTTCTCCTTGAAGGAAATGCAAAAAAATGGTTGAATTCTCATGAACCGGGAACTTTCACCACTTGGGCTAGCCTTTCAAAAGCCTTCATCACCAAGTTCTACCCCCCCCCTCAAAGACCGCAAGGATAAGACATGAAATCCAAACCTTCAAGCAAAAAGACTATGAGACATTGAGTGAAGCTTGAGAGAGGTTTCGAGATCTTCTAACCTCCTGCCCTCACCATGGTATCCCGAAATGGTTGACTACTTAAATCTTCTTTCAAACTCTAGAACAAAGATTTCGAGACATGATAGTGGCGGCTTCCAAGGGAAATTTCGATAAAATGAACAACGCCGAAGTTTGATAATTTGGGTCTAGACAAAGGCAAGGGACAAATCCACCAACTCCCAAGAGAAAGACCAAGTCAAGATGGGGTGTACTATGTTGAGCAACCAAGGTTTCCACCAAGATCTTACTCCCAACAACCGATATGCGATACTTGTGGTGGTGTTGGTCACACATATGAAGTATGCCTCTCATTCCCTCCTAAGGATCAATTCCATCAAGAATTCTATGCAATGCAAGGGAACCAACCTAGGTACTCCTATCAACGACAAGAGACTTTGTACCGAGCCTTCCCAAATCAAGACCCCAAACTCTCATATGAAGGGAAACCCTTGGATCCTAAGTATTAAGCCCCACAATACCAACCACCTCCCAAACCCGACCATTACCATGGCCAAAATTCCGATTCTAGGAGGTTTTCCAAACGTGACAATCACCCATATGTTCCCCCTTTGTTTAGAGAACAAAGAAACCCCAACAACCGTAACCAATACAACAACAACTTCCAAAAACCTCAAAATTCCCCACAACCTCCACCTCCATGTGAACAATCCAACTCTTCAATTGAGCAATTGCTAAAAAAATATGGAAAATAGGGCAATGCAACGTGAAACAATTGCGGAGCAACAATTCAAACTCTTGAGATCCGACATTTCAAACGTCCAAGCCCAACAAAGAAAATTATCCCAATGCAAGGCCCTCACCCTAAGGATGGACCACCACACCACCAACAAGCACATGTGATTGCCTTGAGGAGTGGGAAAGAGTTGGAAGATCCATACAAAGACTATGAGCATGAGCCAAAGAGGAAAAGAGATGTGTTGAAAGGAGGAATTGAGAGTCCACCTTTTCACCATCAATTCCAAGAAAGGGAAGGTTGATGAGCAAGTTATGGATGATGAGAACTTTATGTAAGAGGAAGTGATTCTTGAAGAAGTGGAAAACAAAGAGAAAGAAAAAGAACCCAAGAGAAGTGATGACAACAAAGCCTACATCCCACCAATGCCATTTCCCCATAGAGAAAGAGCCAAGACCGAGGAGAAGAAATTCTATAAGTTCTTAAAGATGTTGAAGAAGCTAGAGGTTTCACTACCTTTTGCCGAGGTAGTGACACAAATGCCCCTTTACACAAAATTTCTCAATGATGTTCTCATCAAAAAGAGGGGTATTGGAGGTGATGGGATAATAGCCTTAACCGAGGAATGTAGTGCGGTGTTGCTCAACTATATGCCAAAGAAGCTACAAGATCCGAGTAGATTTTCAATTCCATGCATGGTTGGCAATGTCAACAATGAAAGAGCATTGAGTGACTTGGGTGCAAGTGTTAGCATCTTGCCACTTCCTATTGCTAAGAAACTCAGTTTAAAAGACATGATTATTACCTCCATGACATTGCAACTTACCGATCGATGAGTACAATATCCTAGGGGTGTAATAGAGGATGTACCGGTTAAGGTAGAGAATTTCTACATACTGGCGGACTTTGTGGTATTAGATATTCCGGAGGATCAACAAACTCCAATAATCCTTGGAAGACCCTTCATGGCAACTGGGGGAGTCATGAATGATGTGAAGAATGGGCGACTATCTTTCAATGTTGGAGGCAATGTAATTGAGTTTTCCTTGACGGGTGTCTTGTCCAAGCCAATGTTTGAAAGTGCTTATTCGGTGGATATTCTAGAATATGTTATCCAAGATGCTAATGATCTATGTTCGGGGGAAGTTGTTGAAGAGGATTACGAAGCTCTACCACCACTCCTTGATGAAGATGAGGGTAATAACCCTCCAAAGGTAGACTTTAAACCTTTCCCCCTCCCTTGAATATGCTTATCTTGATGAGGAAAAGGCATTTCCGCTGATTGTCAATGCTAACCTAGATTTTGAACAAAAAGAAAACATTTTAAATGTCCTTAAAATCAACAAGAAGGCACTTGGGTATATCATTGACGACCTTGTGGGTATCGATCCTAGAGTGTGTATGCATCGCATTGCACTAGAGGATGGATACGCACCTTGTGCCCAACCTCAACGGAGATTGAATAATAAATTAAGGGAAGTAGTGAGAAAGGAAATTGATAAGTTGCTTGAGGCTGGAATCATATACTCTATCTCAGGAAGCAAATGGGTGAGCCCGGTTCAAATCGTCCCTAAAAAGGGCGGTATAACTGTTGTAGAGAATGAGGGTGGTGAACTCATCTCCACCCGACCGGTCACGGCATGGAGAATGTGCATTGATTACCGTAAGATTAATTCCGCCTCAATCAAAGATCATTTTCCTTTTCCTTTCATTGATCAAATGCTCGAGAGATTGACAAATCATGAGTATTTTTGCTTTCTTGACGGTTACTCCAGATTCTTTCAAATTCCCATTCACCCGGATGACCAAGCAAAAACTACTTTCACATGTCCTTATGGTGTCTTCGCATATCGGAGAATGCCATTTGGACTTTGCAATGCTCCCGGGACATTTCAAAGGGCTATGATGTCTATCTTTTCTAAGTACATTGAGAAGTCTATGGAGGTGTTTATGGACGATTTTAGTGTCCATGGCACCTCATTTGATGATTGTTTGAAGAACCTCTCTCAAGTACTCCAAACTTGCATCCAATTTAACCTTGTGTTGAATTGGGAAAAATGCCATTTTATTGTACAAGAGGGAGTTGTTCTTGGTCATGTCATTTCTAAAAAAGGGATCCAAGTGGACAAGGCAAAAATTGAGGTGATTTAGAAACTTCCCCCACCCACAAATGTCAAGGGTGTGAGGAGCTTCTTAGGTCATGCGGGTTTTTATAGGCGTTTTATAAAAGTTATTGCAAAAATTGCTAAACCGCTCACCTCACTTCTTGTTAAAGACACTCCCTTTATATTTCATGTTTCTTGCCATGAGAGTTTTTGTAGGTTGAAGCAAGCTTTGGTATCGGCTCCAATCATGCATTCTCCCAATTGGGACCTCCCTTTTGAGGTTATGTGCGATGCTAGTAACTTTGCCTTGGGCGCGGTATTAGGTTAAAGGCACAAGAAGAATCTTCTTGTTATAGCCTATGTGAGCAAGACCTTGGACAATGCTCAATGCAACTACACCACCACGGAGAAAGAGATGTTGGCGGTGGTGTATGCATTTGAGAAATTCCGGCCTTATCTTCTTTGCTCTAAGGTGATTGTTTTCACCGACCACACCGCCATCAAGTACCTTATGGTGAAAAAGGAAGCCAAACCAAGATTAATTCGTTGGGTTTTGCTTTTACAAGAATTTGATATGGTGATCAAGGATAAAGCGGGTGCCGAAAATGTTGTTGCGGACAACTTATCAAGATTAACGCAAGATGATTGAGGAGATGTAGATGATGGAGTTCCCATTAATGAGTGGTTGCCCGATGAGACTCTATTGGCGATGCTCACCACCGACCCTTGGTATGCGGACATCGCAAATTTCTTATACTCCAACTTCATTTCGGGGGACTTCAACTATCAAGCTAGGAAGAAACTTAGGTATGAATACAAGAGGTATGTTTGGGAGGACCTTTTTCTTTATAGAAGATTCAATGATGGGATTTATCGAAGATGTGTCACACATGAGGAAGGACGAGCTATCCTACAAGCTTGTCATTCTACCACTTATGGAGGCCACCTATTTACCTCAAGAACTCAAGCTCGGGTCCTTCATTGTTTTTTTATTGGCCATCTCTATTCAAGGATGCTTATACCTTTGTTCACTCTTGTGAATCTTGCCAAAGGAGAGGCAATATTGGAAGAAGGGATGAGATGCCCTTGAATAACATCTTGGAAGTCGAATTGTTTGATGTTTGGGGAGTGGATTATATGAGACCGTTTCCTACCTCCTTTGGCAACCACTACATTTTGGTTGTGGTATATTACGTGTCCAAGTGGATAGAAGCTATTGCCGCTCCCACAAATGACTCAAAAGTGGTGGCCAAGCTATTCATAGACTATATTCTCCAAGGTTCGGTGTCCCAAGAGCCGTGATTAGTGATGGAGGTTCTCATTTCATTAACCGCACCATCTATCACTAGTGGAAAAAACCCCTATCGCGTCAGTTATAAACGATTATTTGCGTCGGTTTAAGGGTGATGTATTTCGAGGGGGCGTATTTGCTCTTGCATTGGTTGCAGAACCGACGCAATAAGTTCAACATTTGCGTCCGTTATACTTCAATAAGCGACTCAAAAGGACACTATTTACGTCATTTCTTAACTAAGAATGGACGCAAAAAAACTTTACAACCGATGCAAAAGGACACTATTTGCGTCATTTCTTTCCAGAACCGATGCAATTTCAATATCTTTTTGAGTCATTTATTATCAGAACCGATGCAATTCACAATTTGTTTTCACGCCAATTGCTTTACCTATTTGCGTCATTTTTTCCAAAACCGATACAATTTCTTTTTCTTTTTGCGTCATTTTTTATTAGAACTGATGCAATTGACATTTCGTTTTCTTGCCAATTCATTTAACTTATTTGCGTCATTTCTTTCAGGAATCGATGCAATTTATCAATGCGTCTTTTTTATATATAAAAATTTGCTAAATAAATTTCAATAGGATCTCTCCATAAAACTGACAATCCGAATATTAAAACTTAAAAACTTGCAACAAGATATCCAACCAACCACTAATGAATCATATGTAAAACAACATTACATCTCATTCAACCCAACAAAGTCACAAAATACAATTCAATGTATAAATTACCCCCCACACGTCTTAGTTACTAAGCAAATCTATACTAAATGTTCTCTAACACCTTGTAGCTCAAACTTCTCTAGCCAAATTCATATAAAAAACAATAATTAGTTCACGGCACCGTCTCGTAACCACTGCACTTGAAACCTTCTTAATCCTTGCAGTAGCACTACCTACATTGTGAAAGTGTATAAATAACACCATAACTCAAATACGTCAAAGGCTCTTGGCCTTGGAAGATTAAGGAGGTCGAACGACACTTCAAGATAGTATTTAAAATGTTATGTACAATAATATTGATAAAAGAGAGAGAGAGAGAGAGAGAGAGAGAGAGAGAGAGAGAGAGAGAGAGAGTAAAGTAACTATACAAGACCAAGGAAATTCTGAAAGGTGAACTTGAGCAAGCTCGTAATCCTTGATAAGCTTAACGGTGTGGGAAAAATCATCATCAGTTTCACCTGAATAAATGATTAAGAGCGACAGTTGGCTTAGAGCGTATCATAAATGGTCAAAGAATCCTACTCTATGTAAGATAGTCCATGAAAGGGTATAAAATATGCGTATATCATAAACCTAACAAAACTGAATTTTAACATTTTGAAAGGGACGCGACTCTTTTGCTTTGTGCAATCGGGTGGGTATGTTATTGTAGAGTTTATGTCTTTCCTCATTAGATCATGGTAACTTAACTCCAAAAAAAATGTATATTCGAAATTCATGGGCACCACACTTACATGTGAAAGAATCTTTCCAAAACATTTTGAAGTATTCCACTAATAGAATCCAGCTCTAAGGCAACTGTAATTAACAACCGAAATCAGTAACATATTCAACAAACTAGTATATTCTAACATATTCAACAAATTTGTATATAGTAAGATATTCAACAAACTTGTACTGTATATCGTAACATATTTACAAATTCAGTTATAAAAGAAAGTTCTTAGTTACGAAGACAACCGTATATAGTTACTAAGAAATCCGCATATAATTTCAATAAAATTGTTCTTTTTTGTGTGCACATGATAATGCACTGAACTATCCTCAGTTACTCATATAATACACACATAAAAGCATAAAATGTATAGATGAATTAGACTCGTACCTTAAGGGAGATCAAGTGACAACAATGTTTTTCGGTTCAAAAGTTGCACATTATGACCTTTTAGCATCTCTCCAATAGCTTAACAACACGATCAATTTATTCGACTTTAACTATACTAACTCCATCAAGCTCTTTCAGGTTACACCTTCGTTGCGGTACACACCCTGCTACAACCAATGGTTTATTTTCACTTTTACCTTTTGTTGTAAGAGTATTCATTGCAGGCTAACTAGGTGCTTTAACTGTGCATCTGCAACAAATTGACCAACAACTGTATATAACACACCAACAATTAAAATAAAATTCACAAATTCTTATTTAAAATGGACACTATCCGTCTTAAGCTTAAGACGGGTCAAATACATATTAAATCACCCTACTAGTTGCCTAGAAACAACCAAAAGTTTTGTGTTTATTCTTGCCACTTGTTGGTATTTGACCCGTTTAAAGCTTTAGACGGATATACCCGTCTTAAGCAAGACTTACTGAACAAAATTTCTATTAGCTTAAAAGATATTATGTGGACAAACAAAACTTACGTATTTATCAGCCATAAATATGTTTTCTCGGAATTGTCAGATAACGTATACGCATAAGTAGAAAGCTAACACTCAGGAATGTATTCACTGCCACTATTGCACACAAAGATAATACTATTAGCCATGGAAGATACATATCACACTATAGCCACCGACATACAGATTGAGACCAAAACAATCTCCTTATTAGCACAAAGACTCTATTCACAAACACATTCAAGTAACCATTATAATATCCAAAGTTATGAGCTGATCCAAACTGAAATTGCAACACTTTCCATCCAAAATGTAACTGGTAGATCACCAATAAGTCACTATGACATACATCAGATAAAACATTCACACTAAAGTGCCTTACCCTAACACTTTTAGATAAATTAGAGAGAGGAAAACTTCCAAGTTTATTATAAAAGCCATATGTGCATTGATCAGGCACTTGCATTATCATAACTTTATGCACTTCAACAGCCTATCAAATCCTCATCTTGTTAAGCCATCTTTCATCCCTTTCCTTCTTTGGTTTATGGAAAATAACTGCAATTGTAACACCAACTTCTTGAACAATTTTACTACCAATGTACTCAGGTCTAGGAATATATTCATTTGTTATAGGCTTTATACGCTACTCGGCTCTACCAATGTACTCTTATTGTGATAAGTATGAGCAAAATAAATAAATTCACAACCCAATTCAAGCACTTAATTCCATTATATATGTTATAATGCCATGAACACTCTGTTACTAAGCCGTAAATCAAAACTAGATAGCGATTCAAGATGATAAAACGATTTTACAAATACGATAAAGACAAACAATTATAAACGAATTTGTAAACACACAAATAAACTTACATTAAATTAATAAACCTAACAAAAAACAATAAACACACCTGATTATATTATTGGCAATATAACAATAGGACACGATGATGGTGGTGGTGGTAGCACATCGATGGTGGTAGTGGTAGTGCGTCGACCGAGTAGTAGTAGGTAGGGTTTGGTGATAGGGGGAAGAACAAGTGAATAATATGGGAGATGAAAAGTTTTGTTTCATAGGTGATAGACAAGTTTGGAGACGGCGACTACTTAATTGCTGCTCCGTATTTTTTTTAATTAATTTAATACCTTTTGCATCAGTTTTTCAGTATAGTCGATACAAAAGCATAATATAAAATACGTTTATTAAGGACAATAACTGATGTATTAGATCAAATACATCAGTTTCTAACTTAACCGACGCAATAAATACATTATATATATGTCAGTTGTTTTTGAAAAAACGACGCAAAAGCATAATTAAAAGTAAAAAATGCATTCCCGCCAAAAAGTGGGTACTTTTTGCGTCGTGTTAGCTAGGACCGACGTATTTCAATAGACGCAATAAGGGTTTTTTCTACTAGTGTATGCTCTACTTAAGAAATATGGAGTTAGACACAAAGTCGCACTTGCCTATCATCCTCAAACAAATGGGCAAGTGGAGGTGTCCAACCGACAAATCAAATCAATTCTATAGAGTGTAGGGACAAAGTCAAGGAAAGAGTGGACCACGAAGCTCAATGACGTACTATGGGCTTTGAGGACTGCCTACAAGACTCCCCTAGGCACCACGCCCTACCGGTTGGTCTTTGGGAAATCATGTCACTTACCCTTGGAGTTGGAGCATAGAGCTAGGTGGGCTTTGAAGGAGCTTAATTATAACATGGACCTCGCGGGTAATAAACGATTCTTGCAAATAAATGAGCTTGATGAGCTTCGAATGGATGCTTATGAGAATGCAAAACTTTACAAGGAACGAACCAAGCAATGACACGATTCAAAGATCGTGAGGAAGGAAATTAATGTTGGAGACAAGGTCCTATTGTTCAACTCAAGATTTCAATTGTTTTCGGGAAAGTTGAGGTCTCGTTGGCTGGGACCCTTTGAAGTGGTAACCGTCTACCCATATGGCTCATATGAATTGAAGAACAAAGCGGGTGAATGCTTTAAGGTCAATGGCCAACAGGTCAAATACTACTATGAAGGGATACCGATTGAATAAAAGAATGAAATGGATCTTGAAGACCACCCTCTCTTGGGGGATGAGTAGTTCTTAAAACCAAAACTCGGGTTTGGTGGAGTTCCCAAACAACCACCACTTTTTTTTTTGTAAATATTGCATGCATTTTAGATTATAACTTAGTTACATTTGGGTTTATGCTTCAACTTGTGCAATTTTGGATTCGGTGATGAGATCGCATTGTTTTGTTGGAAGTTTGTGTTGTGAGAAAAGTGGGGCCCTCCTTTACTTAGCCTTCATCCCGACTAGGTGAGTCGGTTTGAAAGCGGAAAAATCGAATCTCGGGGCTAAGTAAGGAAGTCGGAAGTCAATCTAGAGGAGAAATGTCGAAAACAAGGGAAATTGTTGAAAACACGAAGGAATAAGCCCCAGCCGGGTGGCCGGCTGCCGATCACCCCAACCGGCTGGGACTCCCTGCTTATTTTTTGGTTGTTTTATGTAGAAGAAAGATAAAGGGAGGTGCGAGCTGGTAGACCGGCAGCCGGCCAGCCGACTAGGAGCACCCCTATGAAGAAACGTTGAAAAATTTGGTGAAGAGAGGACTACCAGCCGGCCGGCAGGCAGCCGGTCCGCCGGCTGGGACTCACATAGCAAAGAAACTTGGAAATTCTGGAGAAGAGAGGACTCCCGGCCGTTCGGCCGGGTGGGAGCAGCAGCTTTGAAGAAACGCTTGAAAAAGAGGAAAGGAAGGAAGTCCCAGCCGGGTGACCGGCGGCCGGTCGGCCAGACCGGCTGAGAGCCCCTGAAGTGAAAACTAAAAAAACAAATTTTTTTCAAATGACAAGAAGTCCTAGCCGGGTACCCGGCGGCCGGTCCCTTGACCGAATGGGACCCCCTGACCCGTCTATTTACACACCAAACCCCTTCTTTTCCTTCTACTCTAATTCATTTTCTCAAATTTCAACTTCTCCCTCTAAAATTTCCTCTCACTAAATCCTCCAAAAATCACCACAACTTCCTTCTCACCTTCACTAACCACCTCTAGTCTTAACCCTCAACATTATTAGCCATGACAACGATAAGAAAGAGAGCGAGGAGTGGGGAACTAGCTAGTGCCCGACCATGCGGAATTGATTGCTAGAGCGGCCAGCAACACAAGTCCCGACCCCGACATAATCAAATCCACGTTCCACGAATTCCAACTTCAACTTTCGAAACTCAATACAAAGATCATCGGGTAATACCGTCATAGCATTTAATGCATGAGAATATTTCCTACTAAGAGCATCGGCCACAACATTTGCCTTCCCTTCATGGTATTAACAATTCAAAATCATAATCATTCACCAATTCCAACCATCTTCTTTGTCTCATATTCAACTCTTTTTGAGTAAATATGTACTTCAAACTCTTGTGATCGGTGAATATGCGGCAATGAACACGAATAAGATAGTGTCTCCATACTTTCAAAGCATGAACAACGACGGCTAATTCCAAATCATGAGTAGGGTAGTTCACTTTATGAACTCTCAACTGTCTCGAAGTATAAGCCACCACTTTCCTACTTTGCATAAGTACACAACCCAATCCCATCTTGGAAGCATCACAATAGACATCAAAGTCTACACCATCTTCAGGTAAAGTCAACACCGGAGCGGTAGTCAACCTTTTCTTTAACTCTTGAAAAGCGGCTTCACAAGCTTCATTCCATACGAACTTGGTTTCTTTCTTCAACAATTGAGTCATCGGTCTAGCAAGCTTTGAGAAATCTTTGACAAATCTTCGGTAGTAACCAGCTAAACCAAGAAAACTTCGGGCTTCTCTAACATCGGTCGGACTTTTCCAATCAACCACAACTTCAATTTTAGAAGGGTCTACCTGTTGGAGTAAGTGTCCTCAACAATAGTGCGATCACATAATTAAATCTAAATAATAAGAATACAAAAGGGATGATGAATATTATAGTCAACCGGTCAACATAAATCGGTAACGATTGGCTCAATTGAGTTTGAACGTATGACGGTGGTGATCAGTTGATCACTTGAGGTCAAACCTAAAGGACAATCCCCTAATCATGTACATTAATTAATTATATAGTGATACAGATTAATTAATCCCTTAAATTGAACCAAGTTTAAATTGAAAGTGAGAAATATATATCTTATTGTAATATGATTAAATAAGATTCATTTTAGTAATTTAATTGTTATATTACTAAGAATGCATTATGTTTATGAAACATTTGAGATAAGCAAAATTGGTTGATTATAATTACAAATTGTTGTAGATTATATTAACCAAATATGAGATGACCCATTTTATTTACATGTAATTATAAAATGTGACTTAAAATGTTAAGTCTAATTTATTTGTTATGAAATTGCATTTAACTTAGTTAAATGTACATTTATAAGCAAAGATTACATGTTACATGTCACATGTCACATATGTGACAAATGACAAATTACAAAATAAAATGGACACCCATTTTAGGTTGGGAAAACCGGTTCGGAGGGTATAGGGTAGAGGTTTAGGTAATATTAGTTGTTCTAATTAAGAATTAGACATTATAATTAAACCTAGACTTAGACTATAAGCTATTGCATTGTTAAGAACAAAAGCAAAAGCAAAACCCTTCCCCATGCTCATTGTGGCCGGTTGGCACATGCCCAAATAAGAGGAATTTTTCCTTCTTATACACTCTACATTATCTCATAATGTGTGGCTTACTTATCTCTCATAAAACTCACTCTTCTCTCTAAGAAAAATTTGAAGAAGTTTTTCCTACAACTTGAGTTCATAAAATTTCTAATAAAATTACTAAGTGTAGTAATAGGAGTTATTGGAAATATATATTAAGGGTGACTACTATATATACTAGTGTAGTATTTTGTAGAGATTAAAGGAGTAGTCTTGGGTGCAACTAATTGGAGAGTTTCTAATTTGAAACTTGGAAGATCATCCTTCTTATTTAAGCTCAAGAACAATATTTAGAAGGTGTCCTAATATTGTGCCCAAAATCCGTTCAAATCAATGTAAGGAACAATTTCTTCTTCCTTCTTTGTATTTTAGTTATGCATGCATAAGATCTATTTAGTTTAAGAGTAAACTAATTGTATAATGATATTAGAAGTGTCTAATATTGAGTTTAAGAAACTTACAAGTGGTATTAGAGCCAAGGTTGTTGCATGCATAATCAATTTTTAGTTTTTTCGAGTTATGGTAACTTAAAGAAAACTAGTAATTTGTGTTTTATAAGATAAAATCACAAAGTTATTTGCATGTCAATATATTCTGGTCCTAATATGATTTTAGGTCATTTTGATGATTTATGGAAATTTATAGTGCTCAAATATGATTTTTAGTATTTTTATTACATTTTAATGAGTAAAATGATGTTTAAAATGCTAAAAATAGTTAAACTTATCTTATGACCTTGAAATTGTTACACAATATCACACATGAATTTTAATTACTGTATGTAAAATTTCGTGTGTAGTGGACTTGTTTCGTGTGATTTCTGATTTTTATATGATAAAATGAAATAAATAAAGGTCAAAAGGTTACAAATACTTCCGCTTTGAATCTGATTATGAAATTTTAGTATGTTTTCACATGAATGTTTTAATGTTATACTGGAAAATGTGAGACTAATGTGATTTGCTTATCATGATTTATGAATTTTTAATGTAAAAATGGCATAAATAGTGACTTATTTAGAAAATAAAGCAAAAATAAATTTCATGTCAATATAAAATTGTTCCTGGTTGCATAAATGTCCCACATTTCAGATTTAAAGTTGAAAATTTAATATGATTAATTTTCGCATGCTTTATGTATTTTATTTGATAAAACCGATAAAGCGCAACCGATTTTTCTCAAAAACGATTCAAAATTTTTTAACCATTATTTTTGACATTATGAGTTTCATGGAAATGTTCCAGAATGTTCAAGAATTTAAAATTAGAATTTTGAAATTATTGTAATTAAATGTGAATTTATTTGATTAAAATATGATTTTTAAAAGTCTAATTATGAGCAATTGAATAACAACAAGTTAAATTATTGTCAAAAATTGAGTAATGACTAATTTTTGAGGCCTAAATGAGTTGGGATAATTAACTTGGACTTAAATATTATTTAAGTATTGTTTTGTGATTTTAAGAAGTTATTATCACGCATTTCCGTAAAACCGGGTTATATTCGATATAAACCGTTAATTAGAGCGATTTGGCATTTAACATGAGCATGTTTTATACATATTATAATTCTGCATTTTTATTTATGAATGTCATATTTTTATTTATGAATGTCATATTTTCAATTTATGAATGTCATATTTTGGTTTATGTAATTTGGAATTATGTAATTTTTCCTTGTATGGCCTTAGTTTTAATCGATATTGCCCGAAATGTAAGGGAATATTGATTCGGTTATAATTTAATGTGATCTCGTATCACTTTTATTGTATTATTTTATTTTTACAAATGTATAATAGGAAATTAGTGTAATTTTATTATATATTTTGTAACTAATTGTAAAACCGGAGTTTCCCAAAGACGTTGCCATTCGGAAAGGAGTTCCGAGAGAGACGGTGACCTTGGGAGGCGTGCTTATGAAGTTCAAGGGACCAAAGGAGTTGGTTTCCGAATTTGTAATAGATTATATGATTTTCTATTCTAGGAAAGGCCATACTAGGAGTTTTATTTTTATGCTTGCATTTTATTTAATATGTTATGCATGCATTGCCAAATCGCCATAACATGACATGCATATTTCATCGAGTATTCGACCGTGTCAAATTAAAATAATTGTTAATTCATCGATTTAGTTCACTTCAATATGATAGATTATGATTTGACATGACCTCTCATAATAAATAACTGAGATCAAGCCTTACCAAATGTAGAACCCATGAATCCCAATTTCGCAAGGAAGTAGGCTCGGCTCACCTGGGTGCTAAACTTGTTACGTTGGGTAAGTGGGGTAATAAATGTTATTATTTCGAAATTTGGATTGAGCTCAACAGAAGTATTCGCGACCGTAGCCGCATGTGTTCCGGGCTTAAGATAAATATTAAAGTAATATTATCGACCGAGAGTTCTAATGTAGAATCGATTAATGAGTTAATCCATCGAATTATGTTAATGAGGGATGAATCGGCTTACCGTGCCCAAGTTGATATAAATTTGGATCTCGGAATCATTTATAATAGTTGGGTAGAGGTCACTATTTAAATAGTAAGCTTGTTTAAAATGTTTACAAGTATTTAAAATGATAAATGTTGACATTTCTTTTATGTCTAAAATTTGTAGTTAATATTGTCTAAATTCGCAATGGCAAATGCTAATTCATCCACCACCACATATGCTCCAACTCTCACGAATGTCTCATGGCTTCGATCCTTCATGGATCGATGCAAGTTAGAAAAGAATGGTGCTAATTTTACCAATTGGGATATGCAACTCAGCTTGGCCACGACGGGTGACGACATGTTTCGTTACCTTGCCAAGGCCTCTCCCACCGCACCTAATGAAAGGTCAACCGCCACGCAAGGCGAGCCTATGAGGCTAGCCACAAAGAGTCCGCCGCGATCATAAACGTTTTGATCTTCTCGTTGGAGGCTGATCTTCAAGGGAGTGCCATAAGATGAGCACGGCCTATGAGATCTATGCCAAGCTTGTGACCATGTTTTTCACAAGCTCCTAGGATCTTACAATATAAGACGGCTTCCACATTATTCAACATGAACCTAAAAGAGGACCAAAAGTTAGCCCTCATGTACTCAAATTCATTGAGCATGTTAAGACTCTTAAATTGCAAGGGGTGACCATTCCGGAACAACTCGTTATCGACCGAGTCTTACATTCCTTGGGGAAAATCAAAGCATATGTGCAGTTTAGGGTAAACTACAATATGCAAAACATGAAAACCTCTCTTCATGAATTACACAAGATGCTTGTGCAAGCTAATAGAGATATGAGACTAAATGTTAGTACCTCCAAGGATATAATAGTAAGGGGAAGTTCAAGAAAGGTGGTAGTAAAGGGAAGAAGCCCTCCACCTTCAAAGGAAAGGGAAAAAGCTATTGAGAATAGCTCACCCAAACCTAAGAAAGGTGCCTCAACCAAGGACAAGTGCCATTATTGTAATGGAATAGAGAATTGGAAGGGAAATTGCACTAAATATCTAGGAGATATCAAAACTGGAAAGATGTTTCAGTTGGTAATTTATCCCTATCGTTTATGTTATGATCTCAACTTTGGTATATAGATACGAGTTGTGATTCTTACCCTATTTAATTGTAATTAGGGCATCCTAGGAAGGATAAAGGCAAGGACAAGCAAGCCTAAGAAGGCTCTTCAATGGAAGCTAAGGTAGCTACCCATGATTGAAGACCTATGGAAGCTTGGTCTCATTTTGAATTGTCTAAATTTTGGGATGTATTTTGAGACATTGTTCTTAGAACTTTTATAATTTCCTTGTTTGACATGGAAATTTGTTTAATTCCTTTTATTGACATTGGTTGTAATTGGATTTAGTGACTTGGTTTTCAACCCAAGTCACTCGGTTTGTTGAAACTTTTTAGTTCTAAGAACTTGTCATCATACTCTTCTTGCACTAATAACATAAATTGTATTGACTCAAATTGATCATATTAGTATTGTGATGATTGGATCATTATAATAGAAGACTAAGAATTCGATTCTCATTTTGAAATATCAATTGTTAAGTCAAATTGAGTTATTGAACTCAAAGTAGGGAGTCTACCAAACCAATTGGCCACACCATTTATAAATATTGTAATGGACATGAATATGAGTTCACCTCTTTAGCTTATAGAACTAGTCTATTTCGAAGCTAAGATTCGATGTCTTTACGATAGAGTCTTTAGTAGATCACTTAAGGTCATGTTGTGATACTTCTACCTCCCTCACGAGTATGAGTACAAATTTGTTTGTGGCTCATAAGGCTATCTTTAAAGAAAATATTTGTATTTTTCTAAAGATAGAGTGGGAGACA
Source organism: Heliosperma pusillum (assembly GCA_022085475.1). NCBI lineage: Eukaryota > Viridiplantae > Streptophyta > Magnoliopsida > Caryophyllales > Caryophyllaceae > Heliosperma > Heliosperma pusillum. Next base: position 122,446 of record JAIUZE010075428.1, read on the forward strand.
ATAAGCCACAACGAAAAATCTAGTTAAGAACTAGTGAGGAAACCAAAAGAAAATGTTCTTAGGTTAGACTCAAGACTAGTGAGGAGACCAAAAGAAAGCGTTCTTAGGTGAATCCTTAGACTAGTGATGAGACCAAAAGAAATTGTTCTTGATATAATAAGATTATGATCAGTGGAAGTACCTAGAAATTTTGAATTTCGATTTTCTAAAAGAGACTTATGAAACTATATGGAATCTATGCAAAGAAAATGTTTTATTTGGAGCTGTCCAATTGTAGTTGCATGGATAGACATGTAGATGTCTACAAAAGCCAAGTTAATGCGTAACTATGCTTAGATCCAAATCATCAATGAAATACCTCATAATAGGTGTGTACAAGATACACATCAAAACCACATGTCCAAATAGGGATTTGGAATAGGATGTGTACATGACACAAGCCTATTGTATGTATCTACCTAGAGGTTATGATGATCTTTTCTATTATAAGATATGAGAAGGGTTTCACTCGAATTGTCGAAAAGTCATGTATAGACATGAAATTCAGTGGGAGTTAAAGTCATGTATAGACATGAAGTTAAGTGGGAGTTTAAGTTATCATGTAAAGACATGAAGTTCAGTGTGAGAAATTGTTTTCCACGTGAATGGCGTTTCACTCATTAAGAGTGACATATTCATATTACCTTTTTTGAAAGGAGTGGTTGGATTTTAATGTTGGATGAAAGAGGGCAGCATATATACTAAAATCAAAATCTATTGTAGAATAGAAGATTTTAGCTTGGCATTTAAAAGATATATTATATCGATAAGATCCTTAATCTATTCAACAAGTTAAATAGGTTGTTTATGTTGATAAAAGTGGGATCACTATGAAAGGATCATAGTCATCCACTGAACCTAAGAATTGTTGATCACATGAGACCGATCATGTATGCCATTACATGCACATACCTAAATGAATTGTATGCTGGGAGCATGACAAGCCTAAAATAAAACAATCCACATGAGAGTCATTGGATAGCCTACGAGAACATCCGTAGAGTTCTCAAGGAGAACTAGGGATACACTCTTATGTTTGGTAGAGAAAATTTGGATATATGGTAAAAGTTACACAACCCAAATTCCCAAACTTATAAAAGGATTTATCGAAATCCTAGGCGTACTTTTGTTATAAAAGAAGCGAATATTGATAAGGGTAAAGTCGCGTCACCTTAATCAAAGTAAAACCTAATTCACTACTAACTAATAGTCAGCGGTAAGCAAGGTATCGAATCCACAGGGAGGCGGTAGTATTCCAATCTGTTAAACTAAGCTTGTCTCTAAAGTAACAATTTCTGGGTTTTGATTGTGGTTTCTAAGCTAATAGCAATTTAATAACAACAAATAAAGTAAACAATAACAATTAATAACAATAATAATAACAACTAATAATAAGCAATAACTAACTATAAGCAATAACAAACTAATAAGGTTGAAAACAATGAGATTAAAAGTTTAGGGTCTCCGGTTCACTAGGATTATTGTTCAGGGATAGGGATAAAATCAACTATCATGCAATAAAGTTATCTAAGGTCACAAGATCGGTCGATTCAATTATGCCCTTTAGATCTACAATTTAACATGCGATCACTATCATTAAACGAGTTCTATTCAATTATCGTAGCCTATCTTAGTCTTAACTCGATCGGTGTTAATCCTAATTCGCGAGACTAGTTAATTAATCCTAGCCAGTAATCAAACAACTAGAATTAAAACGATAATCAAACGATAACCATTCAATTGCAATTCAATTAATTAATCTACCCCTTCTAACAATCCTAGATCCCCTTTCAACCCTAGAAAGGAATTTAGCTACTCATAACGATATTAATAACAACAATAATAAATAAAGTAAACATGATTAACAATAATGAAAGGATGAACAAAGAATAATTAAGAACAAGAAGGTAATTAAATAACGAAGAAAGATTGAGAATACCGATTACAAGCTTGAACTAAAGACAATCGTCTTTGATGAATAAAATCCGGAAACAAACTAAACTAAATTAGGGTTTCTGAATTAAAGCCTAAAAGTATTCAATAGCCTAAGAAAGCATGAAAGACGAGCTTTCCTTTTATAATACAAAAATCTAATTAATTAGGTTAAAGTTTAGGAAAATATGAAAAAGTCGTCGAAAAACTAGGTTGCTCGATCGAGCAAGGGTATGTTGCTAGATCGAGCAACCTTCAGCCCGACTCGATCGATCAAGGCACTATGCTCGATCGAGCAACCCTTCTTTTCGCTCGTTTCTTCGATTTTCTTCATTTCTTCTCTTTCGTTCTCGATTCCCATGCCTAACCTTCTACGATCCGACTCCGCCATGCTTCATATCTACTCAAAAAGCTCCAAATGCATCCAATCTGCATTAAAACATAATAGAACGGCAGAATCGATATTCTAGCTAAAATAGCATAGAAATAAGCAAGGTAAGACGGTAAATCGAGTTAAATGCGTCTAAGGGAAGCATAAAATATGTATATAAATAATGATCATCAAACTCCCCCAAACCAATCCTTTGCTTGTCCCTAAGCAAAGCACTCGACACATACAAAGACAAACATACAAATGGTGAATGAAAAACTCAAAGCTAATGTAAATGCACATACAAATCCCAAGCTATCCATATCTATAACAAAGTAATGACTAAGTTGTACCAATAAAACAAATTCAAAGGCACGGGAAAGTATAAAACGCAGCTCATAATCCGAGATTTTACATGATACCGTAGTGCAGACAAAACCAAATACCTTTCAATCTTGCAAGGCTTAATTTGTCGGATTCTCGCGGATTCACTCAAGCACTCATAAGTTTATGTAAAGGTGAGTTTTGTGAAGATAGAAAGAAATAGAAACACTCACTCAACTTATGAAACATGCATACATTCTAATGTGATAGTAATTTCCCCAACTAATACGCATTCGCTATAAAGTACATGAATCAGGACAAAAAGGGAGGCTAATGGGTGAAGGTATAGAAACGGATTGTGTCAAGGCACGTATGGAAATGTGGGGCTAAGACCGGTAGTCGCAGCGACACGTACCAAAACAAATCTACAAGACTAGCACAAACCAACACCAACTAGAGAAATCATCTTAAACTTTGACAACGCAAGAGAGAGATCGAAATTGCTCTCTAAATATGCATTAGACTCTAGTAAAATCCCTTTTATTTTCCCTTGAATAATTCAATGAAGCAACGTATTTTTTTCATTCTTTTTTCTCCTTTTCTCTTTTTTCATTTTTTCCTTTTTTCAAATCAAATCTTTTTTTTTCTTTTTTTCATCATTTTTTTTCTTTTGCTTCACAACTTTTCTCAACAAAGGGAATAAATGACACAATTGCCAACATACTTGCTACACCCATTTGATATTTTTGAAAATCCCGACCCAACCATAGTTGACAAGTAGATAAGAAAAACATGCAACTGCGACTGTCCCGATAAGGTAGGAGAAGTTCTAGGAATGTAGCTATTAGATAGGTTATGAAACAGGCTACACAGGTTCAAATTGGCTAAGCATAGAGAACTCAATAATAAGGGTATAAAATCAAGTCTTTTTGGCTATGTGAGGCTTATTTGAACAAAAATAACCACCTTTCATCATGCACTTATCAAACGAACGCGTATAGTATCAAGAAACGAATGTCATACTTATGCAATTTGATGTTACACATTCCACAAGGAGTACCACACTCAAGCCTTAAAACAATGAGACCAGTTTATTGATGTTCCTGGCCCAGGAAGCTCTATAGACCTCAGAATTTTAAGTGGTTTACCAACAAAAATTGCCAAATCTAATTAGCATAAGGTATGTCAAAAACGGTCAAGACTTGTTCTATGAGCTTTGTTTTCAAAAAAATAGTAGGTCAAAACAATGTACATGGACAACTTATTTGGAATTCAAATGCAAAAACAATGCAAATTATTATCATTGTAATTCAACTCACCAAGACTCGACATAATAAAATGAAAACATGTTTTTGGATTATGTAAATTTTTCAATTTTTATGGATTATTGTTTTTTTTTTAAAAATAAAATAAACACACAACGGAAATAAACACACAACAGAAATAAAGACTCTCCCCCAAACCTAAATGTCACAGTGTCCTCATTGTGACGCTAAGAGCACAACATCACACAATTAACCAACATCAGCAACCTAAAGGACACAACTAATAAAGGGGAATGAGAGATAACTGAAAGAAAATACAATAGAAGAAAGTACAAGGATAGATAGTACCAGCTGTATAGAATAATAGTCTCCCCCAAACCAGCTGCAAAATGGGGGAGTAGTGACCAACTGTCACTACTGCTCATCAGTCGGGTTCAAGTTCAGGTGTCATTACTTTGGTAACCATAGGGGGGTTACCTAAGCTATACACCTTTTGTAACTTGCATTCCTTTCCCGTCAGCAGTTTTTTCATCTCAACTACTGCCTTACTCCGTGAGCTTCCAGCTTCAGCAGTGCTGGAAATTAAGGCGATCTCCAGAGGATCCCTATTCAATCATAAAGAGAGACAATCATCAACATTCAAATCCACAATATCGATCCTATGACATGTCTCTTCTAGCATGGGGTGTTTCATTGAATGCTCTAAGTTGAAAGTAATATTGTCATCCCCCACTGTTAGTGTAAGTCTCCCATTCTTAACATCTATAACCGCCCCCGCAGTATGGAGGAATGGTCGTCCCAAGATGATAGGAATTTGGGTGTCCTCAGCCATATCTAAGACAACAAAGTCAACTGGTATGAAAAACTTCCCTACTCTAACCGGTACGTCTTCTAAAATCCCTAAAGGGTGTTTAATAGAACGGTCGGCCATTTGTAAGGTCATGTTTGTAACAGTAAGTTGACCCATATTTAACTTTTTGCATATAGAAAATGGCATAACACTAACACTAGCCCCTAAATCACAAAGGGCTTTATCAATTGCTAAGCAACCTATATTACAAGGAATAGAAAAACTCCCTGGATCCTTTAGCTTAGGTGGTGATCTTGATTACAACACAACACTGCATTCCTCATTAAATGCAACCGTCTCCACTTCATTAAAGGATCGCTTCCTTGTCAATATATCCTTTAGAAACTTTGCGTAGGCCGGCACTTGAGTGATCAACTCGGTAAATGGTACACTCACTTGTAAATTCTTCACTACCTCCATAAACCTCCCAAACTGTTTATCGAGCTTTGATTTATGTAGGCGTTGAGGAAAAGGAAGTTTAATTACAATGGGCTCGGCTTCTTTGGCTTTGGAAGATGAATTTGAAGACTTTTCATCCAAATCAGGGGTTGCTCGATCAAGTTTTGCTGTACTGTAGCTTTCAGAAACTTCCCGAGAAGAATTTGGGCAAATTTTCTGGGTTGCTCGATCGCGTAAGGGGGTTCTGCTCGATCGAGCAACCTTGTTTTCAGCCTCTTTTTCGCCTTTTTTCGAACTTTGATCAGCAACTTCCAAGCTTTCATTGGTTTCATCCCTTATCATTTCAGGGCCTTTGTAGTGGGTTCCACTCCTCAAAGTGATGGCATTGACTTGTTCATGTGGAGGGTGTCCTTGAGGAGGAAGATTACCCGGTTGTTTATGTGGATTTTGAATTGCCAATTGGGCAATTTGAGTGTCAACCATCTTGTTATGAGCTATCAGTTGTGAGATTTGAGCATCTTGCTTTTGTTGGATCATAAGACTCTGCTGCAACATGGCTTTCAGTTCCGCCATATCATTACTTGGAGGTGGTGGAGGTGGAGGTTGTTGGAAGTTTTGACCACCTTGATTGGAACGGTTAAAGTTACCTTGAGAATTGCGATTCTGAGGAATCACATAAGATGAACCTTGTTGCTGAGGTGGTGGTGGGGTAGGATTAAGAACATTCTGACTTTGGTAGGAGAAATTGGGATGCTCTCTTGTCCTTTCATTGTAAAAGTTAGAGTACGGTGAACCTTGCTTAAAGGATTGAAAGGCAAGCACTTGATCAACCGTACTCATATATTCCACAGCATTATGCCCCATAGTACCACATCTTTCACAGGTTGGCTCTTGTTGAACCATGGCATGAACCGTTTGCTTATTTTCCAAGGACTTTGAAGTTTGTAACTCGGCAATTTTGGCAGTTAATGCCTCCAACTGAGCTACAATGGCATTATCCGTACCTCCTCTCCTCACATTACCCCTAGGATTCTCATACTCAGCAGTGTGAGTAGCCATCTCATCAATTAACTTCCAAGCATTGGCATCAGTAGTGTTATTTTGAAATCTCCCATTAGCAGCAGAATCAAGCAATGTCCTCTGATCATCATATAACCCATTATAAAATTGGTTGCATAAGAACCAAGTATAAAAACCATGGTGTGGAACAGACTTGACAAGCTTTTTGAAGCGAACCCAGGCCTCATTAAAGTTCTCATTGGGACCTTGTTTGAAACTTGTGATTTGGCTTCGAATGGCATTGGTTTTCTGTGGCGGAAAATATCTTTTGTTAAATGCAAGAGCCAAAGAATTCCAATCGGTGATGCCAAGTGCAGCCATATCTAATTCACTCAACCAATCTTCTGCCCCGTCTCGTAGTGAAAAGGGAAATAACACCAACTTAATCTGGTCTTGCGTCACCCCACCCGTTAAAGGAATAGAGCAACAATAGTTAGTGAATTTCTCCTTATGCTTAGCAGGATCCTCACTGGGGCTTCCTCCAAACATACTTCGCTCCACCAAAGAGATATAAGATGGACGAATCTCAAAAGTACTATTACCCGTAGTAGGGAGTTTGAATCCCTTGGGAATAGATGCAACGGTAGGCTCCGAATGGCTGGCAAGAGTAGGCATGGTTGTAGTAGGTGCAGAAATAGGTGTATCCTCTTCTAAGGATGGTTTTTCTGCAACGAATTCGGCGTAAACTGTTTCAAGCGTACTCAAGTCTTCCGCTTCTTGAATTTCCTTCCAAAAGTTTCGTCTAGACCAGAGAGTCTTCTCTGGTTCGGAATCGTAGGGCACGAGAACGGACCTAGAACACTTGGGCATAAACAAAAACTAGAGAAAAGGATGAGAACTGTCTCAAGGAACTTAGGTTCCCTGAGACGAAAAAGACAAACTAAGTAGAAACAAACAGAAAACTGTTGCCTCCCCGGCAACGGCGCCAAATTTGATAAGGGTAAAGTCGCGTCTCCTTAATCAAAGTAAACCTAATTAACTACTAACTAATAGTCAGCGGTAAGCAAGGTATCGAATCCACAGGGAGGCGGTAGTATTCCAATCTGTTAAACTAAGCTTGTCTCTAAAGTAACAATTTCTGGGTTTTGATTGTGGTTTCTAAGCTAATAGCAATTTAATAACAACAAATAAAGTAAACAATAACAATTAATAACAATAATAATAACAACTAATAATAAGCAATAACTAACTATAAGCAATAACAAACTAATAAGGTTGAAAACAATGAGATTAAAAAGTCTAGGGTCTCAGGTTCACTAGGATTATTGTTCAGGGATAGGGATAAAATCAACTATCATGCAATAAAGTTATCTAAGGTCACACGATCGGTCGATTCAATTATGCCCTTTAGATCTACAATTTAACATGCGATCGCTATCATTAAACGAGTTCTATTCAATTATCGTAGCCTATCTTAGTCTTAACCCGGTCGGTGTTAATCCTAATTCGCGAGACTAGTTAATTAATCCTGGCCAGTAATCAAACAACTAGAATTAAAACGATAATCAAACGATAACCATGCAATTGCAATTCAATTAATTAATCTACCCCTTCTAACAATCCTAGATCCCCTTTTAACCATAGAAAGGAATTTAGCTAGTCATAACGATATTAATAACAACAATAATAAATAAAGTAAACATGATTAACAATAATGAAAGGATGAACAAAGAATAATTAAGAACAAGAAGGTAATTAAATAACGAAGAAAGATTGAGAATGCCGATTACAAGCTTGAACTAAAGACAATCGTCTTTGATGAATAAAATCCGGAAACAAACTAAACTAAATTAGGGTTTCTGAATTAAAGCCTAAAAGTATTCAATAGCCTAAGAAAGCATGAAAGACGAGCTTTCCTTTTATAATACAAAAATCTAATTAATTAGGTTAAAGTTTAGGAAAATATGAAAAAGTCGTCGAAAAACTAGGTTGCTCGATCGAGCAAGGGTATGTTGCTAGATCAAGCAACCTTCAGCCCGACTCGATCGAGCAAGGCACTATGCTCGATCGAGCATCCCTTCTTTTCGCTCGTTTCTTCGATTTTCTTCATTTCTTCTCTTTCGTTCTCAATTCCCATGCCTAACCTTCTACGATCCGACTCCGCCTTGCTTCATATCTACTCAAAAAGCTCCAAATGCATCCAATCTGCATTAAAACATAATAGACCGGCAGAATCGATATTCTAGCTAAAATAGCATAGAAATAAGCAAGAAAAGACGGTAAATCGAGTTAAATGCGTCTAAGGGAAGCATAAAATATGTATATAAATAATGATCATCAAATATCTAAAAGGATGATTGAAGAGTCAATCATTATAAATTCTACAAATAGAGACCTATTACATTATGATGAGGATAAGGTGGTTTAAAAGGAACTAATGGTAGATCATTTCACCTAAATACCTATCAGTTATCATGATAACGAGTGGGAGCATCTTTCAAGTTAAAGAGCCCAACACTAGATAGAGATCTAGACATGTACATAGATGAGTTCATGTTATTAGGAATAACATTGGATGGAAGGAAAAACAATTAACAAGGTTGGAATAAATGAATATATGGTATATTCACTACCCAAGCCTTTATTGCATTTAATAAGATCGTCATGAATTGTCATAGACGAAATAAACTTTAGATTATATGATATGAAGCAATAACATTGTGTTTATTGTTCATATATGATAATCACATTTATCGTTTGAGTTTCTACAACTCGTTTTGTGCTTTGTTATATTTAAATGGGTTGTAGAGACAATTTTGAACCCCATTAAAGTGGACTGTATTAACATTGCATTGGCCCATAGTCACTTTTATGAGGTGACATCTCGAAGTGACTAGATTGTGGTGCGATTGATGGCTAGTTCAAGTGTCACAGGGTCATAGTGATGACCAATCGATCACATAGACAGACTGTAAGGGACAATCTGTTGGGCAGTGACCGCTTATAGAATTCTGGCAATTCTTGTAGCCTGGTCGTGGCAAGAGCTACTAGTATTCTTTTTAAGTCAATTCTTTGACTAAAGACTGTTAGCCTAAGGTGGCACAGTTTTAGAGTGACTTTGATTTATGATCTACGACCTTCGTAACTGGGGTTAAATGAGCATCTTTTGGGTCATGATGAACTGTGGCCACGCTCGGAAAGCATCTATGGTAGATAATTCCGGTCAGACAGTTACTCTCCAGATCGAGGAAACCACTCTTGATACGATCAAATGCAAGTACGACCTGCAAGATACCTTGCATTGAGTGGGAGATATGTAATAGGACAAGAGAATTGGTGACGCACACTGGTCTCGGACAAGTGGGAGATTGTTGGAGTAAGTGTCCTCAACAATAGTGCGATCACATAATTAAATCTCAATAATAAGAATACAAAAGGGATGATGAATATTATAGTCAACTGGTCAACATAAATCGGTAACGATTGGCTCAATTGAGTTTGACGTTACTGTCGTATGACGGTGGTGATCAGTTGATCCCTTGAGGTCACACTTAAAGGACAGTCCCGTAATCATGTACATTAATTAATTGTATAGTGATACAGATTAATTAATCCCTTAAATTGAACCAAGTTTAAATTGAAAGTGAGAAATATATATCTTATTGTAATATGATTAAATAAGATTCATTTTAGTAATTTAATTGTTATATTACTAAGAATGCATTATGTTTATGAAACATTTGAGATAAGCAAAATTGGTTGATTATAATTACAAATTGTTGTAAATTATATTAACCAAATATGAGATGACCCATTTTATTTACATGTAATTATAAAATGTGACTTAAAATGTTAAGTCTAATTTATTTGTTATGAAATTGCAATTAAATTAGTTAAATGTGAAAGTCCGAGACCTCTAATTAGAGTCCTCTAATTAGTTCATTAAATTACATTAACTTAATGATTTAGGATCTAGTTATCATGCATGCAAATATAAAAGCATAAAAGAAAAGATAAGACGAAAATATCCTTACATTGGGAATTTTCGGTTCAATATGGGCATAATAAGAACTCCTTCTTATTGTTCTTGAGCATGAAATTAGTGGATGATCCTCCATAAAACAACCTCCAAAGTAGAAGGTCTCCTTCTTGTTGCACCCAAGAATCAACCCAAATGATCTTAACTTATTATTAACTAGATAATAAGTGAAGACATAATGCTACTAATATTGGTATATTACTACACTAGTAATATGTAGATAGTATTAGAGTGTATGAGAGCTGTAGAGAGAGTAGAGGTTTTAGAGAGATGTGAGAATAAAACACCAAAATGAAGTAAACCAAAAATGAACAACAATTGCTCTTTTGAAGGCTCTTTTGCCGGCACATATAAGCCCCATGTGGCCTCTAATTTTGATAATTTATTCTCATGCAAATATGTGGAGTGTAAGTAAGGTAGTGATGATTAGAGTTGTCATGTAATGTCACAATCACCAAGTGAATTGTGAACATAAAATAGAACAATAATCATGCCCTTTGCACATGTACAAACCGGTGCACATATGTCCATTATGGACCATTTTGATTTTTGATATTTGTCCCACAAATATTTATTAATCATATGCTTAATTATCTTGTATAATTAAGTGTTAATTTGATCATATAACAATTATATGACTCAAATTAATAATCAATATACACTCAACTTTTAAGTGATATTTAACCATTATATCAATATATAATGGGTCCCACAATATCCAGTTAATTTATTTTACAACTCTTTGTAAATATAATTAACTAATTACCAGCCTCTACCTCAAAATATATGCATAACCTCAACTAATTTAATGAATTAACGATTAATCATTAAATTAAATCTTATTTAATCGTATTAAAATAAGACGTAAAACTTATTCAGTCAGTTATCGTATAATTGACTAATAAACTTAAGTGGAATGAGTTCCCAACTCAATTTCCAATGAATAACTCTCGTAACTAAACGTACATATCAAATATATGTAATGCACTAATTAAACTGTATCGTATACAAATAATTAGTATTCTATTTGGGTCTCATCCTATAGGTGTGACCTAAAGGGATCAATTGATTACCGCCGTCATACGACAATAACGTCAAACTCTAGTCAGCCAAGCGTTACCGATTTACGTTAATCAATTGACGTGGAGTATCAAAATATACTAATCATGCCACGTATATTCCTAATGAGATTTATTATATAAATGCACTATTGTGGAGGACACTTACTCCAACAATCTCCCACTTGTCCGATACAAGTTGTGCGTGTAGCAACACTATTGTGGAGGATTCCTACTCCAACAATATCTCCCACTTGTCTCGACAAGTTTTGTGCTACCAATTCTCTTGTCTCTTTTGTGTCACATCCTCCCACTCATTGCAAGGTGTCTTACAGGTCGTACTTGCAATTAAAATTATAAATAGAGTGGTTTTCTCGATCTGGGAGAGTAACTGTATGACCGGAAAATCTACCAAAGATCTCTTCCGAGCGTGGCCACGCATTTCCAGTTACTACTCCTCGAGTGGCCCGAAGATGTTAATACCCAACGTGGGTGGATAATTCCTGTTGACCCATCTTACACTGTATGATGCAGATCACCATGACCCAGAAGATGTCCATCGGCCTCCTTTTACGGCACGACCTAGGACAAAAACCAAAGTCAATCGGAAACTACACCGACTCAGGTAAATGGTTGCCAGTCTAAAGAATCGACTCATAGAAATATAATAGAAATCCCCGCCACGACCAGGCTTCAACAATTTTGATAAGGGACTCTATTATGGTCACTGCCCGACAGAGTGTCTCCACAGTCTGCCTATGTAAACGACCACTCCTCTCCATGACCCCATGGTGCTGAACCAACCATCGATCGACTTACAATATAGTCACTTTGAGACGTCACCTCAAATGAGTGACTAGGGACAAAACACTTAGTTCATCCTGTTCACTTGAATTGGGTTCAACTTTCCTTTCAACCAATTATGATAAACAAAGTATTAAAATTTAGTCAAACTAAATAAGGAGTTTTTAAAGAAACTCTAACAATTGAATGCGATTATCTAATATGTGGAAAAATTGATACGTTATCAATAATTTCATATCTCATAATCTCTAGCAATTCAGGTACATATTTCAATCCCATTGAAACGACATGACTATCATGTTCAGCCTGCAAAAGGCATGGCTAATGGATTAGCAATACTTGCATCTTTCCCACCGTTCTGATTGCTATTTCTCTTTGTCTACGTAATCTCATATTACATAAAACTTTCTGAGTACATGTCTAGGTTAGAATCTAGACTTAGGACTCTTGGCCTAAAGGTAGCTCCCACTGTTTTACCAGTATAATGGGATAGGATATACAACTATAGGAACTATTTCTAGTCCCTCCAATACTGTCGAATCCAAGCTATTTTCATATGCATCATCATATGACGCAATGTACTCCATTTCCGTTGTGAAATCCGCAATGATAAACTGCCTGGAACACTTCCAGCGGATACATGACATTTATATTTGAAAATGTCACTCCTACTTGAAACCTTTCCAATAAACTTTTCTGCTTGGAACTCTTCCAACAGATAAATCTTCTATAAAACACAGCAAGTTCGTGATTTCAAATCACTTTGATCAGTTTGGAAACTGAAGTCTGTGTAAACTCTTACACACAAACATATGGAACATATCTTTAGTACTTCGCAAGTACTTAAGGATGTCCTTTATGGCTATCAAGTGACTCTCACTTGGATTTGATTGCAAATGATTCGTCATACTCAAAGCATGCGAAATGTCGGATTGAGTATACATCACAGCGTATATAATTGATCCCGCAGCGGAAGCAAAAGGAATCAATTATTATGTGTTCAACTTCCTTGAACTAGTCAAAGATCTTATCAGTATAAGAATTTTGACTCAATGCTAATATCCTTTTAGATTTATCTCCATAAATCCAGATATCTAAAAGATGTATTCTACTTC
>JAIUZE010075429.1:0-18209 GCA_022085475.1 Heliosperma pusillum
CCTAGCTAGCAAAACCAATTAGCACCAAAAAAATAAGAAGTATAAACCCATCTACTAATCTTCACCCAAAATATACGAGTCACCAAACTCGTCTTCAAAATCTTCCCCTATACGAAATGACAAGAAAAACATTATTAGAACTTAAACTTGATTTTCCATAATTAAATGTTGAAAACGATTTTGTCGGATTTGAAATTAAACCGTACTTGAAGATGGAGAGCGAAGAGGAGATTTTAGAAATATAAGTTAGGACGGATTTCATTAAGAAATGAAGGTTTTATGATGATTTTGCTCAAGAACGACGAAGAACGGATGAAGAACGCTCAAGAACGAATTGAAGACGATGAGAACGATTAATTGAGATCTTAATTTGATTGATTGTAAAATGAAAAGTTTGTTGTGCGTAATGAAAAGAAAGAAAATATCAAGGCTTTACGATGGAAAAAGAGACGTGTGAAATGGAGAGGAATCGGGTATGTTTTTACGCGATTTGCGGAGTTTAAGTTGACAGACCGATAAAGTTACAAATATCTTAGATATTTTATTAGTTTAATCATATTAATTAAAAGATCTAATATGAGTGGAAAAAAAGTGACATGGGGCGTATGACTCATGTCAAGTCGGGTTTCGGGACTTAAGTTGACCCGGGAGGGAATAGTTAAATGACGTTCGGGTTAAAACCGTAAAAGTTATTCTTTACTTCCAAATAAATTCAAAATAATTATATTAAATTTTCATAAATCCAATAAATCTTAATAAAAATAAATTAAAAATATTATTTTTTTAAATAAAATTTCGGTCTTCAAACTTACAAGGCGAGTCGGGAAAAGTCAACGAAAGTCAAAGTCGACTTAAAAGTCGAAAAGTCAAAGATGACTTAAAAGTCAAGAAAAGTTTATGACGACTTAAAAGTCAAGAAAAGTCAATGACGACTTTAAAAAGTCAAGAAAAGTCAAAGACGACTTAAAAGTCAAGAAAAGTCAAAGATGACTAAAAACGGGATTTTCATGAAATCTATCAGAAATTCCAAATACGAACGCGGAATTTCAAAATACGACTCCAAACAATAAATTCTATTTTAAAAACTTAAGTCTGCTGAAAAGTATCCTTAAGAAATTTTACTAGAAAAATTGGGTACTTTTCGGGTTGTTACACCTGGACAGACCTCTCGATGCATTAAATGTACCTCGAACGACACTCGGGACCCAGAGCATTTAACTGATGTCTCTGACCACCCCCGAACATAAACTAGATAAACCCCCGAAGGGCGGCTCTTGATTCATTTCGATAGTATTTAACTGATACTACCATCATCTATTCGAACTAGCCAACAAACAAATGCAGAGTTTACCTGATTCTACAAAACATGCGTAAACAACATCACGACTCAACTCAGTAGAACAGTTTAACTGACTGTCCCACCTCAACTCATAGAACAGTTTAACTGACTGCTCTACTCCTCAAAGACCGAGAGTACCCAAGATAATATGCAAACATAGTGTTATAGTTCAACTAACCATAACACCACACATAAGCAAGCACAAATGACCAAAGGTTATAGTATCTTGACCTATAACATTACACCTCAAAGGACATGTTATAGTTCGAGCTACCATAACCCCAGACACAGAAGCATATAACAGCTCAATGTTATAGTGCCTCCTACTATAACCTTCAATCAACCCTAGTGAAGTTATAGTAACCCTAACTATAACCTTGTTTAAGCTTGTTAGGTTATAGTATCATCAACCATAACCTTCGCTTAACTCTAGCAGAGTTATAGTACACCACCTATAACCTTAGTTAAGCGTGTCAGGTTATAGTATCATCAACTATAACCTTCACTTAACTTGAGCAAAGTTATAGTACCTTCAGCTATAACCTTCACTAAACTTTAGTGAAATTATAGTACTTCAAGCTATAATCTTATACGTGCGAGGTTATAGTATTATCAACTATAACTCTCTTCCGTCAGGGGTTAGTCCTCTATAACGACATCACCGAGGGGTCAACTCTACGGTACAAACCGCCATGTCACCACAACGAGTGTTGTTATATTACACCGCACCATAACGTCACTTTCAAAGTTATAACTCAAATAAGTATAACCAGGGTAGCTTACATGCAAAGTTATAGTTTAATATGCTATAATTTTAATGATATAAACCAAAACCCTAATTCCTTAACTTAAGCAAACCCTAGCCTCTCCCACAAGGAGGAGGCCGAAACCCTAGGCCACTGCAACCCCACAGCCGCGCCACCACCAACGACGCTAGGATTTGCGATTTGAACCCTAGTTCGCTCACCAAATGAATAATTGAAAATAGAATAACAACATAAACATTAAATGCAATTAAACATATGAATCATAAGCATAAATAACCACACAAACACTTAATCATACAATCAATCATTATATCATGTTAATAATTCACTTTCTATAAACATAATTAAAGGAAAACACCTAGTTACCTTTATTACGCAATATAGACCGCAAAATAATCTTCATTTTCATAAAAATGCCATTAATATTGTGCTACAGAAATCCTCTTCCAAAAAAACGCCCCAAAAGAAAGACATCTTCTTCTTATTCTTCTTATTTACCAATCAAATATATAAACCCTAAAGGTAGGTCTAAACCCCATACAATCGAGTCCTTTAAAAATATTATGAAGAGAATATATTGTAGAGGTAAAAGTCAGGATTGTAATATATAATTTATATTTTATTTAGATGAAGAAATTTGCATAACAATGGTGTCAAAGAGAGAAAATAAGAATAGAGGAAGAAGGAGAGGTGTTGCTGCAAAATAGCGCAGCACAAAAAAACCCAGCAACCTAGTTGCTAGCTTAGGGTTTCTTTTAGGGTATTGCTCTTTCATGGACACATTTTACTTAATCATGGACACACTTGACTCTTTTACCCCTCCCATATTCATTCATCCCTCTTTACACCCTCTCTAACCTACCAATTGTAATTAAACTGGAAAAAAAGTGACAAACCACCTTCGCAAATACTCTGAAACCGTCACCGGAGACGCCTCTGACACAACCACTATCACAAAACCCACTGCAAACCCCACCATATCATTATCACTGTATTATGTTTTTCTCCTCCAAATTCCCAAAATTTCCCCTTTCCCTTTTCTAATTATTTAATGCACGACAAGAATAGTATAAAAGAATCAGGACCATTACAACTGCCTTAATTTTTGATACCAATATCTATACGATTTTCGGCTAATGAAATTAAAGGTTGTCTTGTTCAGTGGATGACTTTATTCAATTATATTCTATGGTAAATTGAGCAAGATGGGAGCGGTGACATGCGACGCTACCATCTTTCGCACCCCATCTTCGGATCCCAAGTTTTCGGTAGGGACGGCTGGGTTCGAGTAACAAGGGGTGGTTTTCGTCGTAGAGCGGTCGTTTCCGGCATATTAGGGTGGTTAGTTGGGTGGGAGGTTAACTTGGGTGGGAGGCTAACTGGGGGATTCCGGGAGAAGGCAAGGTGTTAGCGTGGTGGTGGAATTATTATCAAATTTTCCCCGGAAAGGAGGAGAATAAAAATGAAGGGCATCTTATGGAACTTTTGTGAAAAAATGTCCATGATAGTGAAAATGTGTACTTGAAAGAACAATTATGTTCTTTTATAGATGATTAATAAGTGGGCTTTTGAACCATTAGCTCATAACATGGATCATCCAATTACAAATCGGGTTTAATATAATTAAAACGCTCAGAAAATGGATATAAGAGAAATAACTATTAAATTAAAATAGTACAATCGTGCAAGAACATTTTAACCTATCCAAATTAGGTAAAAATGGGAAATAACAAAATATAGATTGTAAGCTTTAAATACGAAATAAATAGTTAATTCAAAAAATAATTAATTTAATAAATAAATTTCCGAATGAAATTATTATAAAACACGGGGTGTTACAATCCTACCCCCTAAAAAGAAGTTTCGTCCTCGAAACTTGAGATTTGTAAAAGAACGTTAAGCAAAAGGGAAACAACAAAAATATTAAACTATAACCACCTCAATCGTTGCGCATTCTGATTCCTAACAAGCTTCTCGACATAGGCAAATCCATATTCCATAACTTTCAAATCATTTAAAGAATCAATAATTCTCCAAGTCTGAAAAGGTTCTCATCACCGCAATCAAACCAAATACGCATTCAATCTCCTCCGCTCTAAACCGCAATGAAATGTTTACCTTTCAACAACTTTAATCAAATGCTATAACAAATATGACCATTGAAATTCCACAAGACTTATAGCTTAACCTATTTTCATAAGCACATTTAGCTACTCAAATGAACATCTAGCTTCCCCAATTCATCACATTTCAAAATTCCTCATAAACTACTTCATAACCAAACACCTCAAATGGTTAGTCATTATTCATTATTTAACAATGCATCCACAAATATCGCGCGCTAATCGAAAGACCACAAATTAATGATTTAGAAGCTCATCCTCAAATGCTCCAATAATTAAATAAACTAAATACCTAATTGCGATTAGTGCTCCAAATTATAATTCCATAAATCATATTCCAATTATAAAGGTATAATGAGTCACAAACTTTCTTTTAAGTTTCAATCTTGTCCACGTCGTCCTAAAAGACTTCAATAATATTACACTCTCAATTAAGACAATACATAATCAAACCAACTCCACCTAATTATCACTAACTTATATCCATTAACATAAAATTACTATGTATACACGATTCACATGGACACTAAATTTCCACAAAAAATCTATCCATTAAGTAACCACACGCCTTGAGATCAACAATTCTCCTAACTATATGGAGTAGATGCGGAGGGGTCTAGAGGAGGTCTATGGTTTGGTTTTAGAAATAACGAGTCGTATCGTTTGTTAGATGTAAGTCCTAATTATATTATTGTTGAAATAATGCAATGGAAGGAAGTGTTATGCTACCTGTGTCTTATTTATGGGGAGTCCAAAGTACACAAAAGGGAAGGTGTTTGGAACAATCTAAGTATATGGTTGGATTCATTTACTAAACCTTTTCTTATATTTGGAGACTTTAATCAAGTTGAATATCAAGAAGATAAGGTCGGAGGATCTAAAGGTCCTATTCGGGGACTGGATTTATTTCGTTCTTGGAAACTCTCGCATAATCTCATGGATATACATTAAAAGGGACCAAAATTTACATGGTATAACAAAAGGAACTTTGGGTATTTAATTTTTGAAAGACTAGACAAAGCTCTTGGCTCGTGGGACTGGAATAATTTGTTCCCTAACTCGGGTATTGTTCATCTTCCTATTCAAATTTCTGATCATGCACCTATAATTTTTTATTCGGATTTGGTAGCTCATAGAAAAGGCCGTTCTTATAAGCTAGAAGCCTGGAATTTTAATTTTGAGGAGTGCTTCAATTTTATTCAATCTGAATGGAAACTGCCGATATGCGGGTCTCCAGCGTTTAGATTGATAAGGAAACTATCAAGGGCTCGATCAAGATTCGAAAAATGGTCCTTATCTAAGAAAAAGGAATGGAATGGTAAATGGACAGATTTTGATCGCGAATTGGAAAAAGGCATAGAGTTGGGAATCAATGATGGTGACATTCATAAATTTTTATTGGTTGAGTCAAAGACTACTGAATTTGCAAAATCTATTGCCATATATTGGAAACAAAGAGCAAAAATTAAGTGGATATCTGAAGGAGATACTTGTTCTAAGTATTTCTTCAATTGTGTTAAAGGGAGATCTGGAAGTAACTTCATTAAAGGACTTATTATAGAAAATGGACAATGGACCTACAACGAGGAATTGATAAGAGACTCCTTTTATTCTCATTACGCTAATCTCTTTCAGGCCGACTCTACTGATGTATCTTTTGATTCTTATATGAATATGGAATCCTTTATTTTTAATGGAATTAGGTCGCGGATTGATCAGGATGATGTTGATCACCTTAATAAACCTTTCACGGCTAAAGAGGTTCGGAAGGCAGTTTTTCAACTTAGTCCTTCGAAGTCTCCTGGACCTGATGGTATTCCGGGCATTTTTTATCAACGATGTTGGCATTTCATTAAATTTGATGTTATTTATGCGGTCCTTGGGGTTTTACACAGAGCTTTTATTCTGAAAGAGCTCTTAACATGACATTTATTACTTTAATTCCTAAGATCTCCGCTCCGGAATCAGTGGACCATTTCAGGCCAATCAGTCTAAACTAAGCAAACTTATGGGAAAACTTGTAGGGGAATTTCAAAATGCATTCGTTCCCGGAAGAAATATCTCGGATAATATTTTGATTGCTAATGAATTATTTAACTCCATCTCATGCTCCTGGAAAAGAAAATCTCAAAGGATGACTTTCAAGGCGGATATGAGCAAGGCATATGACAGAATGAGCTGGAATTTTATTCGAGGATCTCTTCTCAGTCTCAGTTTTCCGATAAAATTTATAAATCTTATCATGAAATGCATCACATCTGTTTCATATGAGCTTCTGATTAATGGGGTTCCTTCTAAGAGGATTTGTCCTATAGGAGGACTAAGACAAGGAGATCCTTTATCTCCCTATATTTTTGTCATTGTAACACCCGGAAATGTACCCTATTTTTATAGTAGAAATATTTTACGAAATCTTTTCAGTAATTTTAAGTTTTAATTTATAATTTTAAGTTTCGAGTCGAATTTAGAAGTTCCGAGTTCGTATTTGGAATTTCTGCGAGATTCCATGAAAATTCCGTCTTAAGTCAAGTTTGACTTTCTTGACTTTGAAAATTGTCTTTGACTTTTTCTCTCATAACTCACACTACTCCCTCCTTAACCTAATATTCATTCAACACAAAATCAAACACAAAACCCCCTTTCTTCTCCCTTAAGAAATCTCATCTTTTCCCTCTTTGATTTCAATCTTAGAATTGGCGTAGTTTCTTCGTTACTCGATAGAATTTACGTAAGTTTATCTTATTCTTCCTTCCGTACCTTCCTCTATCCGTATTGATAATAAAATTATCGTCTTTCTCGCTTTTTAAGCATTCCGTCTTTCTCAAGATGAACTTTATTCATCTTTTTACGATCTATTTGTAGGTGGCGACCTCCAAGATCCCGACAAAGACTATTTCCTTATAGAAGAGGAGCTTGACGATCATTAGAGACGCTCAAAGGTAACGGTGAAGGGTTACTCGGTATTACTTACGTGTTTTACATGTTTATATGCTAGAAAATCGTATTAGAATACGATTAGGAAGATTAGGATTCATGCTATGATTAGTAAATGATGTTATATGATGAATATTGATGATATATATTGATTGTTGATGATTATTTGAAGTATATATGAGAATTGAAATGATTTGGAAATGAATTGGTTAAGTGTAAGAGGCTCTCGGGTGAACTGGGGTTCCCAGCCGGTCGACCGGCCGCCGGTCTGACCACCGGCTGGGAACACTCCAGTAACTCATTTGGAAAATGGGATTTTTGTATAAGAGGTGCTCCAGGCCGGCCCACCGGCCACCGGTCCATCCACCGGCCTGGAACACATCAGTAAGGGAAGCTTTGATTTTGTTGTGATTGTCTGTGCCGGTCGACCGGCCGCCGGTCGACTGACCGGCCCAGACCTCTTTTCTCTGTTTTTGGGATTTTGCCTGTGTTCTGAGCCGGCCCACCGGCCACCGGTCACTTGCCCGGCCTGCAACACGGCTGTGTTGTTTTCCTTTGACTTTTAAAACTCGTAATTTATAATAGTTCGCATGATCGGTTTATCATATAATTTTACGTAATGTCTTATAATATTCATGTTTTGGATATATGATATCTCTTTCGCATGTATCACATGTTTTGTGACGGTTTTCGATATGTTCCCACTTTGAGTCGGTTTTTACAAATGTCGGTTTGAGCACTATTTTGTATTGTGCTTTGTATTCTCATTCCCTTGGCTACCTTCCCGTTCGTAAGGCTGGAATGTCGGAACGGAGAGGTATCCTACTGCTTAAATGCATGTGTTAGTGGCATACGACGACGTTGTTGGGAGTTGAACGCATTGCGTTGATCGACCCGGCCGTCAAATGTTGTGTACTTGCGAGGTGGTGTTATTTGCATGTAGCGTACCGCATGTTATGAGGCTTGAGCTCGTTTTTGGCCTCTTTCGTGAATTGATCTAACGAGAATGTGGGTACTCGGCGTTTTCTTTGTAAGACCGAGTCTTGGGTGCGAAACGTGATCGCATATCGAATCGGAAAATGTGATTTCGAGAATCTGGCCAGGTTTAGATTAGGAGCCTTATCGTTCCTACCAGGAGGAAATAGTCTACATATACGAAATGTGATCGTGTATGCGTTCAGGGAAATGTGATCTCGTGGATGCCTTTTAATCATACTTGCCATGTACACGGTGCTAGTGCGTTTCATTTACCGTGAGAGATGTCGTCTTTGTGTCGTCGTTCTTGAATGCGTGATTTCATGATGTTATTCATGGTCATTGCATGATTGGGCATCGTCAATGTATTGGTATGTTTAAATGGATGATAACATGATGGATTTATTCATGGTCATTGCATGACTTGGCGTGGTTTGTTTGTCGAGTCTCAATCTTATCAAACTTATACCGCTAACGGTGAGATGCAAGCCCTAGTGAGCGTATTCGGTTGCCTAAGAGTGTCTTCCCCGAGTCTTTGAATAACATGATGGATTCGGATTTGTATTCCACATGCTCTTATCATTATTTATCGTATTGCCTATCTATCCTTATCGTATCTCACATGTATATCTATATATGCATGATTTTACTTTTGTATTTCCTTCTATGTACGTTTAATGTGATATGGCTGGGAGAACCCGGAGTTACTCCCCACTGATTGTGGCGTTCATGTTTTTCATGAATGAACAGGTTGCTTGCATGGATGGCTTTTTGCTTACGCTATTTTGGGTTCGGGTGTGAGCTAGCGGGCGTTGTCCCTGGAAGTTTCACCTCTAGACGATTTTAGCTAGTTTTGCTAAACACTTGTTCTTTGCTAACATTTTGAGAGACCCCGTCTCTTTGTTGTATTTTGTACTTAGTTTGTAATATTTTGACATTCCTCGTATAATCTATCTTGCATGTATAAAAGTTTTTAAAATACCGTATTTCCGCATATTATTTCACATGCTTGTATGTTTTATATTTCCGCATTCGCGAGGGTTGTCACATTCAGGCTGTGATGTTGCTGAGATTGAGGCATATGACAAGATTCCAGAGGAAGGTATGCTGGTCTTTGGTAACTGCTGTTCATTATGAAGTATGGCAGGCTAAAAATGTATGCGGAAATGAACAGTTTGTAATACACCCAGAAAAATTGATGAACCAGATCAGAATTGAGGCTAGGATTAGGCTGATGAATGTTCAGATTGGACAAATTTCAGCTGGGGACATACGTTGGTGTAGGAGAATGAGTAACTATTTCTCTATCTGTATGCCGCTATCCGTGTAGAGGCACAATGAACACTAATGATGTATTTGCCTTTTGGCTATGATTTATATATACTTACATTGGTACCAAAAAAATAAACAAATAATTTATCACCGTCTCCCAGGCAACGACGACAAAATTTGACAGGCTAAATCGCACAACTATCAAAGATAACCAACTTGTCTGTAACTAATATAGATAGGGAATTCGGGATCGTATCCACATGGAGACTAAAGAAATTATATTTGATAGTTAATAGTCTATCTAAGTAACAATAAGTTTATTTGAATTTGTGAATTAATCTAAAACTACGAGCAAAAGAGTAGTAAAACAAAGGAGAAACTATATAGAGAAGGAACTAGGGTCGCTGGTTCATTATGGAAGTTTAGGGCACGATACGGATCATAAATCAATCTAGTAAACCGATCTAAAGGGTTGTGATGAGGTCCTATCAGATCTTCAATCACCCTAGAATACACCTAACGGGCTCTCGCTGCGTATTAGGCTATCCTATCGTTTGCAATAGGTCAATTCTATCTCCGGCTTTCGATCTTAGATCAAGAATTACTAAGCCAAATAATCAGTTCAGGCCTTAAACAAATTATTCTCGATTAATGATTGCAATTAACGATTTAAACAAGTAAATTTGATTGATTTACTAACTGTATTCAATTACCGCAAGTTAATCCATAAGTTCCTTATACTTAGCTACTCATGATGTGATTAATTACAACAAAAATAATATTAAGAGAAGTATAGGAATTCAGGAATAAATCTAAACTATATAACATAAACAATAAGACTCAAAGAGGAAGAAATAAATAAAAGGAAAATAAAATAGCAAGAGCTTCAATAAATACCGACTAGAAGATGAATCTTAGTTCACAAGGGTTGAATCAATCTTCACAAACTAGTTGAATTCTAAAGAGTAATTGAAATAGAATTACTTAGGGTTTTTGAGTAGCTTTTTATCTAATGAAAAACGTCCGTAACAATTACTAAACTGGCTCCTTATATAGTCGGAATCAAAAATTACAATTTAAAATTAAAAACCAAAAGAAATAGGGGCCTAGTCGATCGACGCATAGACCAGGTCGATCAACCTAGAGTATTAGGTCAAACGACCCCACTGCCAGGTCGTTCGACCTCAGCAACTAAGCAGGTCGATCGACCCAATGCACAGGTCGATCCACCTCTCCCTCTATACGGAGAATAGTGAATCTTTCTTCTCTTATCCGGGCTCCAGCGATGGTTTTGCAGGTTCCCGGCACTTCCAAGCGCCTTCCGAGCTCTCTTAGCAACTGGAACTCAGTCAAGAGACTCTCCATCTCCATAAGATGTCAGATAAGTTCCTAAAATGCATGTTTTGAGTACTTTCCTGCAAAAACAGACATGCGATACCCAAGTAGCAAAAAGGGGAGAAAGGCATACAAAACAACTCTAAAGAGTGCAAAGTATGAGCTAAATGCAATGCCAAATAGAGCAATAGGTGTATATAAAATGCACCTATCATCATCCCACCATAGCATTTTGGTCTACACATCTTATTCCAGGCCACGCATGGAATTTTCCTCCGACGCTGATCAGTACCCTACCAGAAACCGAGAAACTATCGAACAGAACTCGTTGCAAAAATTAGCCGGTAGCTTGAAAACGCTCATGGCAAAAGAAGGAATCGCTTGGCCAATTGCCTTTATGAGAACTTCCATACTTGCCTTACTGAGCAGCATACCCCGCCATCCCTGTAACTTATTACTCAGTTTATATCTAATAATCTTGGAGACCACTGCCTTCGATCTTCCCACCATCAACGGTAAACCCAAATAACATTCTTGCTCATCCACCATCGTCACATTAAGGATGTTTGTCACGTCCAGCCTACGTCTCTGTGTTATCCCCTTACTAAAGGACACCGTCATTTTCTCAAAGCTGACATGTTGCCCTGAGGCCGCCTCATACCGCCTAAGAATGTCCCGGACTTCCCGCGCCTCACTTTCCTTAGCCCGAGCAAAAATAATACTATCATCCACAAAAAAAGGTGAGACACTTGGGGTGCGTGGTGCGCCACTTTCAGCCCATGTAAAACACCACGCTCCACCCCTCTTCTGATTAACCCCGACAAGACCTCCGCACACAATATAAACAAGTAAGGGGATAACGGATCCCCTTGTCCAAGCCCCCGTTCCGCGGTGAAAATATCCGAGAGAAAGCCATTAATTGTCATCGAATAGGTAACATGGATAACACACTGAAAGTCCTAGACCTCTAATTAGACTCCTCTAATTAGTTCATTAAATTATATTAACTTAATTATTTAGGATCTAGTTATCCTGCATGCAAATATAAAAGATTAAAAGAAAAGATAAGACGAAAACATCCTTACAATGGGAATTTTCGGTTAAGTAGGGGCACAACAAGAACTCCTTCTTATTGTTCTTGAGCATAGAACATAACTCTAATTAAATAACGGACCAAACGACTCGGCCGAATACACTACACTCGGCCGAGTACTTGGTGTATGGGGGTCTTGTAAGGCAGCTTGGTGTATGGGGGTGTTACACTCTTGGTTGGACACTTCCTAGAAAAGTGACCATGACCCTGACACTTAAAGCATTTCTTCATGGGAATGGTATTCCTCTTACTAAATTATGGTGCACTGCCCTTATCAACAACATGTGGCTTAGTCACATCTGTAGGGCTCTCTCCTATCTTTACCCAGTAGGTGGTTTGAAAAAAAAGGGGTTTGGTTGGGACTTTGTTAACAGTGACCTTCCCTTTGCCCAATTTGCCAGCCCTTAAGGCTAGGTTAACAGCCTTATCAAATGACTAGACCAGTTGCATTTTGGCCCTAGCAGTAATTCTAGGTTCCAAACCCTCAATAAACCTAGCAATTTTCTGTTATGGCTTCATAGTAATTTCACATTGCAGGTTAAATTGTTCAAAGTCTCTGAGGTAGGTCTCAACAGTCTATTGTTCTTGTTTCAGTTGGGTCAGCTTAATAAAAATGTCTTGGGTATAGTGATAAGCATTTAATTTGTCACATTTTTCCTCTCATTTTCGTCCCCATTTTGGTCCGTTTACACGGATTTGCGTGCCCTTGATTGCATTTGTTTCCCGATTTCCCGTGCTATGAATGTCGATCTCAATTTGTAGGAATTAAGGCGGAAATGAAGAAATCGGAGCATAAAGGTCTTGCATGAGTCGGGATTCGAAGATGAGGTGAAGAAGTGAAGAAAGCTTGCCCAGGTGGTGCAGGCCGGTCATCTGACCGGCGGCCGGCCCACCGGCCTAGACCACAACTCCACAAATATAAGAAGAAGAGAAAAGGAAGAAAAGGCTCAGGTAGTGCCGGTCGGTCGACCGGCGGCCGGTCGACTACCCGGCCTGTGCATACACCAGAAGGCCATGAGAGTGAAAATGTGCTCCAGGCCGGTGGGGGACCGGTGGCCGGTCGACCGGCCAGGACCCCCATTTTTCCATACTTAGTGAATTTTTGAGGATTTTGAAGACAAAGAGGCTGAAGTCACTGATGTGCCCCAGGCCGGTCTGAGGCCCGGCGGCCGGTCGACCGGCCAGGAACGCAACATCGCAAAATCCGCCTTCTCTTCTAATTTCTTTCTTAATTTTGGAGAGACCTATATATACCCTTCCCCTAATGTTTTGTAAGAAGTTTTTACATTCCTCTTAGCACAAAACCCTAGATAATTTGTAACTTAAATTAGTCCTAATTACTCTCCTAATCAATCCCTAATCAAGCTTAGTTTCTCATTTCAAGTTGTTAGATCTAGTCTTTGTTATTAGAATTATCATAGTTTGGAGTTTGTATTGAGGATTTTGGGTTGAAGACATTCTCCCTCTTCACTAATACAAGCTTGTTGGTATTAAATTTCTCATCTTTTTGTTATTTATGCAATTTAATTACATTTCTAGTTTATTGTTCATCTTTTGATTGTTATTATTATTCATCTCATAGCATAATGTTTATTGAACTCCTCCTTCCCTCTACTTGTTTGATTTCCCTTAGAATGAGTGAGTAGATTCCCTTCTAGGGTTTAGGGGGAGCCTAAGGGAGGATTATGTGGGTTAATTAGTTGGGTAATTAGTAGATTCGTGGTAATTATTTGGGTATTACGCATATGCGCACTAAGTGTTTGATGAAATGTGTGAACGAAAGTTGCCATTTTATCAAGCATGGTTTGATTTTCTCTTAAGCGACGGTGGTAGAGACGATTAGACTAAGTTTTTATATGGGTGATTTGAGACAAATGCGATGGCTTTGTTGATGATTATCGATTGTTGAGACATTAGCAATCGATTTTACCCGAATTTGTTACCCATTTGCTAATTACCCGACTAACCCATTAATCCCCCTAAGGTGAACCCTTCACCTTAGTCTTTCCCTTAATTGTTTTCATCTTTATTATTTAGCGATTACTTGTTTTTCCTAGTTTTTAGTTAACTTTCCAATCCGTCATATTTTAGGCTAGAATAGGATTCAATCAAACTAGTAGTTGACCCCACCATCCTCGTGGATTCGACCCCTTTATACTACTTTTATTGGGTTATTTTTGATGTTTGTTTTTGTTGGAGCAAGTGTCCTCCACAATAGTGCATTTATATTATAAATCTCATTTTGGAATATTAGTGGGATGACTAGTATTTTGATACTCCACGTCAGTTGATTAACGTAAATCGATAACGGTCAGCTGACTAGAGTTAGACGTTATTGTCTTATGACGGCGGTAATCAACTGACCCCTTTCGGTCACACCTATAGGATGAGACCCAAACAGAAATCTAATTATTTGTATACGATACATATTAATTAGTACTTTATATATATATTTGATATATGTTTAGTTACGAGAGTTAATTATTGGAAATTGAGTTATGAACTCATTCCGGATAAGTTTATTAGTCAATTATACGATAATCGACTGAATAAATTTTACGTCTTATTTTAATACGATTAAATAAGATTTAATTTAATGATTAATAGTTAATTCATTAAATTAGTTGAGGTTATGCATATACTTTGAGGTAGAGGTGATTTGTTAATTATATTTACAAGGAGTTGTAAAATAATCTAACTAGGCATTGTGGGACCCATTATATATTGATTTAATGATAAAATATCATTTAAAAGTTAAGTGTATATTATTTATTAATTTGAGTCATATAATTGTTATATGATCAAATTAACCCTTAATTATACAAGATAATTAAACATATGATTATAAGTATTTTTGGGACAAATATCAAAAATCAAAATGGACCATATGACACTAGTGGAGGCCGGATTATTGTAGTGTACAACATGATGATTGTTGTTTCTTGTATTACACTACAACATGTGATCATGTCATGTTTATGACACATGATCATATTCTTATTCACTACTACACTCAACATTTTTGCATGAGATTATTTTAAGAAAATAAGGGGCCATTTATGCATGTGTTGGCCGGACCTCTTGTGTCCTTAAATGGACAATTTTGTTGTTCATTTTGACTTGCTTGTTCATTCTTATTTTGCATGTACATCTCACTAAAATCCTCATCTCTCTAAAACCTCTCAAACACTAATATTTCCTATTACTAGAGTAGTAATAAAATCTAATATTAGTTCATCTTTTCACTTGTGTTTTCTAGTCAAAAAACTAAGTGATTAGTTTGGGTTCTCTCTTGGGTGCATCTCAAAGGAGGTCTTCTAATTTGAAGATTATAAGGAGGATCATCTTTATCTTTCTAGCACAAGAACAACAAGAAAGGTGTTTCTTGTTGTGCCCATATAAACCGAAATTTCCCAATGTAAGGAAATTTCTTCTTACTTTTTATTATGCATTTTTAATTTGCATGCATGTTACATAGATCTTTATTAAACACTAAATTAACAAGTAATTTAGTAACTAATTAGAGGAGTCTAATTAGGGTCTATGAACTTTCATGTGGTATCAGAGCTAGCTGGTAGCATGCATGTTGATTTTAAGCATTAAAATCGGGTTATACGATAACTTGAGTAAAAATCGAAAATTTATGTTAAAAATGGTTTTCACAAAATTTTCTGATTTGCATGCTTACCTACTGACCTCAAAATGTTTGTGGTCAAATTTGGAGAATTTACGAATTATTTTGCTATTTATTATGATTTATGGCCTTTAAAACCGAGTTAACATGCGGTTTTATGTTAAAAGTTAACTAAAAATAGTTGCATGTTGAATCTGGCCTCAAAATTTTAATATGTTCTCACATGAATGTTGTACATATTGTATGTAAATTTTCGTGACATTTCGTCATGTATTGCATGGTTATTGATTTTTATTGGATAAAAATTGATTTAAAGGAGTTATTTTGTTCTTAAAATTGAAACGTGACTTTCTGGAGTTGATAATGTTTTGTACATTTTATAATATTATTTATATCATCCTGGTAAAATTTTAAAATTTGTTTCATCATTTTACTATTTTTGATGGTTTTTATTTGATAAAAACCGATTCTTAGAAAGCTAAATTGTTCATAAAATCATTTCAAATTTTTTGGGCAAATTTTTTTAATCTTGAGGTTCCTGGAAGTGTTCCAGTATGTACAAATTTTTTTTGTTTCAATTTTAATGATTTTTCATTTTATTTTGGGTTTAATTCATAAAAGTTATGATTAAACCTCTTTAAATAGCAAATGCGATCAATTCAAACTAATTAAATACAAGTGAAATTAGTGGGGACTAATTTTAAGTTCTAAATCAGTTTAGATAATTATTTTGAGCTTAAATACGATTTAAGTGTTGATTATTGATTTTTAGTAGATAAAATCGATAAAATTCGTAAAAACCGAGCTAGAATGAACATTACAAGTGTTGAGGGTGATTTTGGCATGATTTTACAGCATTTTTATTTATGTTGTTGAATGAATGAATGTCATTTATTTATTTTATTGCAAGTTGTACCTAGTATGGCCTAGATTATTTTAATCGGTATTACCCGTAATGTAGGGGAATACCGATTTGGTTGTAATTTATTGCGATTTCGTATCGCCGTTTTGTAATAATTAATAATTTCATTTTATAGATCAAATGTATAATAGGAATTTTCTATGTATTCATTTGTATTTTTGTAATTATTTATTGTGAAGACGGTGATTCCCAAAGTCGTGTTCCAAAAGACGGTGCCATATTGGAAAGCGTTCCATGAAGAGGCAAGGGACCAAGGAGTTGGTTTCCGATTTGTAATCATCTAGTTAATTAGATTAGCTAGGTGGCCATACTAGGATTTAATTTGATTGCTTGCTTTATTTTTCCGCACATGCCAAAATCACCAACATGCATTTTATTTATCTATTGTCAATTCAACGTTATTCAAAATTCACCGACTTAGTTCACTTATAGGGAATTAATAACTAAAATTGGCAAGACCTCTCACATAACTTAAAAAAGGAATTGAGATTTAGCCTTACCAATTGAAGCACCTATGAACCCCGTGTTCATTAGGACAACCACAACGTGGACCTTTTTACCTCGGGTAAGTAGGGTGATACGATCACACGCCTAAATGGGGTTGGACTCAACAAGATAAGCGTTATCTTGGGACTAGGAGATGGGTTTAGTTGAAATCCGTCGACCGAGAGTTCTAGGAGTAGAATTAGTCAAAAGTTGACTTACCGTCTTTTACATAAAAGTTGCATAACATGTTCTTTTGTCTAAAATGCGGGTCTCGGAATCGCTTATATAATTTCGTGCGGGGTCATTATATGAGTGACTTGTTTAAATTGGTTATACAAGTAAAATTGATTAAAACAATAAATGTTAATATTTCCTAATTTTGTTGTAGTTATTCATAATTCGCAATGGCAAACAATAACAACACCGTTCAACTAGGAAAAGACTCATGGCTAAGGTCCGTTATGGACAAATGCATCTTAAAAGACGATGGAACTAATTTCGTCGAGTGGGAGCAAACGATCAAGAGTGCGGCGTTATCGGATAACGTTTTGCGCTACTTGACCGAGGCACCTCTAAATGAACCCGGCCCAAGAGCCACTAATGCGGCCAAAGCCGCCTATGAGGAATACCTTAAGGTAGCAAACGACGTCAAGATGGTCTTGATTTGGTCGATGTCCTCAAGCCTTAAGCAACAATACATCACCCTTGGAGCATATGAGATATTCTCTAGGGTGACATTGGCTTTTTCTCAATCACCCGAGATTCGCCAATACAATGCTATGACTAGGTGTAACAACCCGAAAAGTACCCAATTTTTCTAGTAAAAATATTTACTATCACTTTTCAGCAGACTTAAGTTTTTAAAATAGAAATTTTTGTTTCGAGTCGTATTTTGAAATTCCGAGTTCGTATTTGGAATTTCTGAGAGATTTCATGAAAATCCCGTTTTTAGTCATCTTTGACTTTTCTTGACTTTTAAGTCGTCTTTGACTTTTCTTGACTTTTTTAAAAGTCGTCATTTACTTTTCTTGACTTTTAAGTCGTCATAAACTTTTTCTTGACTTTTAAGTCATCTTCGACTTTTCACGACTTTTCAGTCAACTTTGACTTCCGTTGACTTTTTCCCGACTCGCCTCATAAGTTTGAAGACCGAAATTTTATTTAAAACAATAATATTTTTGATTTATTTTTATTTAGATTTATTAAGATTTATCATAATTTAATATAATTATTTTGAATTTATTCGGAATTTAAAGAATAACTTTTACGGTTTTAAACCGAACGTCATTTAACTATTCCCGACTCATCGTAATCCCGTAACAAACTCGA
>JAIUZE010075430.1:4320-15443 GCA_022085475.1 Heliosperma pusillum
CAAGAGAAATATTGTTAGAATTAAAACTGATTTCCATATTAAAGTGTTGAAAACGATTTTGTCGGAATTGAAAATAAACCGTACTTGAAGATGGAGAGCGAAGAGGAGATTCTAGAAATATAAGTTAGGACGGATTTGAATAAGAAATGAAGGTTTGATGACGATTTTGCTCAAGAACGACGAAGAACGATGAAGAACGACGAAGAACGATGAAGAACGATTAAGGAAAGTATTAATTAGATCTTAAGTTGATTTATTGTAAAATGAAAAAGTAGTTAGTGAGTAAGTGTGGTGAGTGAGCCGTGTACATATAGAGAAAATATGGAGTCGGGTTTTGAAATTGTTGTTACGGAATTGACTCGGGTTTAATAATTATATTACGGTAAATGATTAGATATAATTAGATATTAAGTTAATTAAACCAAATATCTAGATATTATGTTATTGTAATGAAAAGAAAGGAAAATATCTAGCTCTAAGAGAGGGGAAAGAGCCGTGAGAAATAGGTAGTAGTCGGATCTGTTTTTGAGCGATTTGCGTAATTTTCGTTAACGGATCGATAAACTTATAAATATCTTAGATATTATTATTAGTTTAATCATATTAATTTAAAATATCTAAAGTGAGTGGAAAAAGGTGACATGGGCGTGTAACTCATGCCAAAGTCGGGTTTCGGGTTTGTTTCGGGATTTTAGATGACTCGGGAATAGTTAAATGACGTTCGGGTTAAAACCGTAAAAGTTATTCTTTAATTCCAAATAAATTCAAAATAATTATATTAAATTATCATAAATCCAAATAAATCTTAATAAAAATAAATTAAAATTATTATTTTTTTAAATAAAATTTCGGTCTTCAAAATTACAAGGCGAGTCGGAAAAAGTCAACGAAAGTCAAAGTTGATTTAAAAACGGGATTCTCAAGGAATCTCTCAAAAACTCCAAATACGAACTCGGAATTTCAAAATTCAACTGGAAACAATAAATTCCACTTTAAAACTTAAACAGACTGAAAAGTATCCTTAAGATATTTTACTGGACAAATTGGGTACTTTTCGGGTTGTTACAACTTCGATCAGATCGTGGTGACGAATATCTTTCAAATGATTTTGATCAACACTTTAAAGACTGTGGCATAGTATTACTTGATATGGTTCGATCCATGCTGAGTCACGCGGTAGTACCTGATTCATCATGGGGTTTTGCTCTTTTGTCAGCTGCTCTTATACTTAACCAAAGTCTGTCTAAAGCTGTAGACAAGACACCATATGAGATATGGAAGAGAACGGTCCCTAACTTGTCCTTTATTCTGGTTTGGGGCTGCGAGGCTTATGTCAAGTGGAGACACGAGGATAAGCTCGGCCCGCGATCGGTCAAGACATACTTTATTGGTTATCCAAAAGGAAGGTTTGGTCATTACTTCTATTCGCCTACCGAACATCGAGTTTTTGTTGCGGCTAGGGCAAAGTTCTTAGAGAAAGAGTTTCTCGAGAACAAGTCAAGTAATGGAACCTTCGGTCTGTCGGAGATTCAAGAACCAACAACCGAGCAACCGATAGAGGAAGTTGTTCCTTCAACTTCTGCTACGGTTAATATTCCTCAGGAACCTAGGAGGTCGGGTAGAGTCTCCATTCCTCCAGACATATACATTGGTATGGTCGAGGAGAATGATAGAGATGACATTTTGCTCCTAGAGAGTAACGAACCCGCTACCTATAAAGGTGCCATGACCTGTTCCACTTGACATAAGCTTTCGAGAACTCGTTAGAGAGAGTGGTGAAAATCTTGTTTGCACTCTGGGCTATGAATCGCCTCTGCAAATTGGATTCCATTGAAAAGATGAGTTCGTTCTTTATCGCACCCGCCTCCATAACGAAATCACTATAAACAAGTGATTCATTAGCTCCTGCATTGGGGCCTGGGTTAGTTGGTAGTGGCTCAGTCAAGTACTTGAGCTTACCGTCAGCAATGGCAGCATTCCGTAATGCCGCCTCCCAGTCCGCAAAGTTGGACCCATCATTCTTCAGTCGCGTGGACTGATTCATGTTGTCCATAAAGATCTTAAGCCAGGATTCACGTCCGAGCGTGGCACTTGGCATTGGGTCGTCTGTACTTCCAGCCATTTGTTATTTAGCAGTTATATCTGTATATAACGGATTCAAGAAACTGTGAAATGAAGAAAAATATGATAAGAATTCATCGTTTTAAAATTAAGTCTTAATGCAAAAACTGTTTAATGCGATGACTCATGCATTTATACAATTGACCTCCCTCAAGAATTATATAAATGATCCTAAGACTCAATTTCTGTAAATTGATAAGCCAACCTCTTGGCTAATTCTACCTTTAGAATTCTCGGTCGATAAATTTCTGTAAATTCTATCTTTTAGTCCATTATAATTCCGAGATATTACTCGGACTACAATGTTGAGGTAAAATAGGTCAACACTCACTACTTACCCAACGTAGAAGGGGTCATATTATGACTTCCGACGAAGAAGGGGTTCATAGTAGTTTTTCCTATAAAGACTAGTCTCAATTTTGTTTATAGGGGAAGGTCCCATCATCTTAACTTTAATTCATTTTAAGTGAACGAATGTCTAGCATTTCGTGAATGATTTATACTAAGGTGATGGCCCTATGAACGATTGACATCTGTATGTCCATGATGAAAATTCATACTATATGAATCATTTTTCATGCATTTTAGGTGGTTTGGTTTAGGCGGAATATGATGCAATTATTTAACATGTGAATGAAAAGCAAAAGAACGAAAAATACGTAAACTATTACAACGGTCCTAGTGTGGCCTATCTTCCAAAATGAACAGTAAATACAAGTTTGGAATCCATCCTAATGGACCCGAGAAGCTTGACTTTGTCTCATCTTGGTCCATGTAGCGGGAGTGAGCAATCCGATCTCCATCTTTAGTCTTCTTAAATTACATTTAAAAAATTACAAAAATAAACCTATTTACATTCTAATTCCAAAACATAATTAAAAGAAAAATAAAAGGAGATTCGAGATCTCAAAATTACATCTAAACCATGTTTTCATTATTACGAAAACATGATTAACTAAGGTCACACTAAGTATTACATTTTTCAACCAATTGCAAAAATACGAAAAATAAAACCATTCATTCATTCATTCATTCGACAAAAATAAAATGCATCAACTATATAAATTAATTCTTCAAGACATAATTCTGTAATTATGTAGAGTAATTTATCCAAACCACCTTTTAAAATGATTAAAATTATGTGATAATTATTTAATTAGTCACAAAATTCGAATCAACAATAATTCATATTATCGTATAATATGAATCAAACAACATTATTTTAAACCGCTTTAAAATAATTAGGTATCTTTACATAAGTGAACTTCTTCACAACAAACCAACAACAACAAAACATTATCTTTATAATGTTAAAATTGTAATTAGCCGAAAAGAAAAAAAAAAACAAAACGATTTTTTTTTTTTTTTTATAAAACAGCAGCAGACCGAAAACAAAACAGGAGGAAATTTTTTTTTTTTTTCTGTACAGCAGCAGCACGGACTGTGCAAAAAAAAAAATCCATTTTCGGTGTTGCCAATATTGCTATATCGGTACAAAATTCAATATTTAATCGTTATTAAATATTGATTCAAACTAGATTATTCAATTTAACCTTTTAAAATGAACATCTAAATCATGATTATATCGATTATCCATATATTCATTTAATCACAATCGCTTTGTACATCATTAAAATTGAATCATTATACAAAAATTATCAATTTAAAACAATGAGGCCGAAAACAATAGCAACAACAAAAATCAAAACAATTCCATCTTATTTTAATTTAATCCTTATCAAATTAAAACAAGTACAAATTTATTATATTGAATTTTAACCTTTTAAAATAACAATATCAATCAATCAACAATGAAAAACAAGACCCAAAAAAATTGAATCACACGGCAAAAAAAATATTTTGCCGTGACCAAAAATAAATTTTTTTTTCGGTTTTATTTTATTTCTCAAATTTATATTTCATAAAATAAAAATCATATAATATAATTTTGTAGCCTTACGCTCTGATGCCACTTGTGGGACATAACAGTTTACTTCCCCTTTAAAATTAGAATTATAACAAAATTATAGAATATGAATTGCGAGTCATAAATATGAAAACGATATAAAAATGGATAAAACGAATTGAACCTTTGGTCCTAGCAAAAGGCCTAAGAACAGATATCAAAGCAGATATCCTCCTAATCGTCGCACCCAAGATTGATCGAGAAATGCCCTTGTATTTGCCAGAAAATTAGAGAGAAAAAGAGTTTGTATCTTTTCTTGTGATGTGAATTAATGATTATTAATTAGAGAGTTAGAATGAGTAAAACTCCTCCCATATACTCCCTATCACACGGCACAAAATAGGAGAAAAATAAGGGATATTTTTCTCTTATTTTGTTACCATTTTGACCGAAATTCCTCAGAGTAATCTGGACTCTTTTTCGGTTATATTAGCTTCCATTTAATATAATGTTATACATATTATATTTGTCTAATATGTTGTCATACATTAATAAGGTCCATTACAACATTTTGCAGTGGATATATTAACATACCAATTATTATGACAATCGTATAATATATACTTCAATTATAAATATCGGTATATTTATAATCCTGCTAATTAAATATAACGGTTTATGTTTAATTACGAATTAACATTTTAATTCGTTTAAGCTCACATTATATACTACAACTAAATATAACATTTTATATTTAATTACGAATTACAGTTAATTCGTCTTAGCTAACATTATTTAATCGTGATTAAATAATTATATCATCATCACATTGACTAACCTTTTAGTCAAAAACACCGACTAACCTTTTAGTCATTTAATAAGGCATCAATATGATTATTCTCTCAAATAATCACATCTCTCAATCACATCCTTTAGGTGTGACTTTTAGGGACCAGTTGATCACCGTCATCTGTATGACAATAACGTCAAACTTATCTAGCAAGCCAACCGTTATCGATAAACGTTAATCAACTAATTACAATACAAAGTATACCCTGTGAAACTATAGAGATTTACTTATGTTATTGCACTAACTGTGGAGGACACTGACTCCAACAATCTCCAACACTCCATGTATGAGAATGACGTATGGGATCTTGTTGATTTGCCTGATAAGGTACGACCTCTTCAGTGCAAATGGCTTTATAAGATAAAGCATTCTGTAGAAGGACAACCAGATACCTATATGGCACGACTAGTGGCAAAAGGTTTCACTCAAGTGCAAGGATTGCATTATGATGAAATCTTTGCACCCGTAGCTATGCTACGTTCCATTCGAATAATCTTAGCGATTGCCGCTTTTCATGACTATGAAATTTGGCAGATGGATGTAAAAACCGCCTTCTTAAACGGTTATTTGGAGGAGGAATTGTACATGGTACAACCCGAAGGTTTCATTGATCCTAAAAATCCTAAGAAAGTGTGCAGGCTTAAGCGTTCCATTTATGGACTTAATCACGCTTCTCGGAGTTGGAATCATCGTTTCGACCAGGTGATAAAAGAGAATGGTTTCACTCGATCGGTCGAGGAACAATGCTTGTATGTCAAGTCGAGTGGGAGTAAGATTGTCTTCTTGATATTGTATGTCGATGACATACTCTTGATTGGAAATGACATTCCTCTCTTATCTTCGGTAAAAGTATGGTTAAAGAACCATTTCCAGATGAAAGATCTAGGTGAGGCACAACGCATATTGGGGATCCGTATCTATAGAGATAGATCACGACGGATGTTATCACTCAGCCAGGAGTCTTATATAGATAAGATTCTTGAAAGGTTCAGCATGACCAACTCCAAGAAGGGGTACCTTCCAATAATTTCTAGGATGCATTTGTGTAAAACTCAGGCACCCAAGACATCGGAAGAGGTCGAGCGCATGAGTCGTGTTTCTTATGCATTAGCCATAGGATCGATCATGTATGCCATGATATGTACACGTCCAGACGTGGCATATGCATTGAGTATGACGAGTCGGTACCAAGGCAATCCAGGTGAAACACACTAGATGGTTGTTAAAAACATCCTTAAGTACTTACGAAGGACTAAGGATTGGGTATTGACTTATGGAGGAGATACTAAGCTATGCGCAATCGGTTACGCGGATGCTGGCTTCCAAACGGATCGAGATGACTCGAAATCTCAGTCTGGATTCGTCTTTACTCTTAATGGCGATGCGGTCAGTTGGAAAAGTACCAAACAAAGTGTTATAGCAGATTCTACAACTGAGTCCGAGTACTATGCCGCTTCGGAAGCTGCAAAGGAAGCTATATGGATGCGTCAGTTCTTACAAGGACTAACCATAGTTCCTAGTTCGAATGACCCAATCACCATCTATTGTGATAATAGAGGTGCCATCTTCCAAGCTAAGGAGCCTAAGTCTAGGAACAAGTCTAGACATGTACTTCGGAAGGCTCACATGATCCGAGATAACGTGGAGCAAAAGGAGATAGTGATAGACAAGATTGCTTCGGATGACAACATTGCGGACCCTCTCACTAAACCATTAAAATATGATAACCATGAAGGGCACGTTATTTCCATGGGAATTAAACGTGTTCCTGAGTTGTAATAGCTGTTTATATGGATTAGATCAATGTCTCTTTTTCATATACTATTCATAACATCATCGTATTGTTTCATATTTTGTTTTTCATGTGGATTGTACGACAACATTGAACGCCACAAAGTGAACTGAATTACATTATATTTATTTTGGTCCGTAATCGCCCACATGAGCTGATAACTCTGGCAATTATATTGTGAAGTTGATTGATGGTGGGTTCAAAGAGCCATAAGTCAAACGGTTGACTGATCGATCACAGATACGAGTTATAAAGATACCTCGTAGGACATCATGACAACGTAATGGAGTCCTAAATGTGTAAGAACATTCGGTGCCAGGTCGTGGATTGGACGTCCATAGTGTTCCTAGAGTCGATTCTTTTGACTATCGAGTGTCTCTTGAGATTAAGGCAGTTTTTGAGTGACTTTGGTTTCTTTATCATGGTCGACCGTAACAGGAGGCTAAGCAGATTTTTATGGGTCATTTCATACTGTGCTTGTATCTGCAGGATTCGAGTTGAAGAAAATATCCAACCTTTATCAGGTTTTGTTATTTCTCAGGGCCACTCGAGGAGTTGTAACTGAAATGCATGGCCATGCTCGAATAATGATTCGTTTATAAGTTAAGTTACTCTCTAATCGAGAAAACCACTCTTGATATAGATCACTTGTAAAATACGACCTTTGTGAATAGGGACTTTGCAAATTCTTTTACATTGAGTGGGAGAAATTTTGGATATGAGAATCGGTTATCGCACATACACTTGTAAGGACAAGTGGGAGATTGTTGGAGCTAGTGTCCTCCAAATTTAGTGTGATAACGTGTATAAATCTCTTACAGGTTCATAGGGTACACTTAGTATTCATATCAGTTGATTAACGTTTATCGATAATGGTTGGCTTACTAGAAGTTTGACGTTATTGTCATTTTAATGGCGGTGATCAACTGGTCCCTAAAAGTCACACCTAAAGGATGTGTTTGAGAGATATGATTATATGAAAAATATAATCATATTGATGCCTTATATGACTAAAAGGTTAGTCGATGTATAAGACTAAAAGGTTAGTCAATGTAATGATGATACGATTATTTAATACGATTAAATAATACTAGCTGAGACGAATTAAATGTTAATTCGTAAATGAATATAAACTGTTATATCTAATTAATGTATATAATGTAATTATTTAATACGATTAAATAATGTAAGCTTAAACGAATTAAATGTTGATTCGTAATTAAATATAAACTGTTATATTTAATTAGCAAATTATAAATATACGATATTTATAGTTGACGTATATATTATTCGATATTGTCATAATAAATGATGTCAGACCGGTATGAATAAATCGACTACAAGATGTTGTATGGACTTATTAATATGTGACAACATAAATGACAATAATAATACATACACATTTTATACATTAAATAAATAAATAAAAAAAGCTAACAACCTAATAACAAGTAGAAGAAAAAGAGGGAAGACTCCTCCCCTCACTCTACCTCTACTTGGACGGCTAAAATAGAGAGGAGAGGAGTTTGATATAAACTCATGCTCTACACTTCTAATCATCATAACTTTTCAGAAAAAAATTAGCAGTAATTTTTGGTATTGATTCTAGCACAAGAAAAGGCATTTCTCAGAGCATCTTGGGTGCAACGATTAGGAGAATATCGATCTCGATATTTGTTCTTAGGCCATATTGCTAGGACCGAAGGTTGATTCTAATCTTTATGCATTTCATTTATGACTCGCATTTCATATATTATAATTTCGTTATAATCATTAAATTTCATTTTGAAATATACCGATATTTCCCACGGAAGCTCGATCGAGTTTTCTTGATACTCAATCGAGTGTCTACATACTTGGTCGAGTATCCGAAAACGCGTTCGAATCAGCTGTTCTGGACTGGTTCCGTGCCATATCAACAAAAGAAACAAGACCAAAAAGGAACATACCTGTAGAAGGCGGGATGACCCCGTAAAAGTGGAATTTGGGTCGGCCTTACGAGCATCCAACCCTCTAATAGTCTAAGCCGGGGATGATCCAAGCCGGACTAGCACGGTTTTCCATTTGTTCAACAATCCGAATAAGTCTTGCACGACCACGGTAGGATGGAATTCTATTAACCCCTCAAAACAGTACAAGTGTAAAAGAATTAGACTGAAGCACGACGACGGAATACGGTGGGGGTGTCCGGGTCATGGGCACACTCAAATCTATGTGCTAGATCGAGAAGATTCACTCGCCGTCCATCAACAATAGCATGGGCTTCCTCACGAGTCAAGCCTAAGTACTCACTGTATTTCCTACCCCAGTCAGGAGCAAAGTCACGAGTCTTCCATCCTCCTAGGTTGATTAATTCTTCAGAAAGAGGACATAATTCCCCCTTCGGAAAAGCTAAGACATGGTGAATAGGGTCCCACATCCTTAAACATTCATCCAGAAAGGCGGGTTTGATTTTAACCCGCCGAAGGGAATTTATTTGCTGAATCCCCGCGTCAATCAAGGCTTGAACATCGGCCCCTTTGAAATCAGTAGCCCAACCCTTCATGGTACCGAACAAGGAAGTCAGGGCTTGAGAATTCAAGTAAGAAGTTTGTTTAAAGAGAGACAGATATTTGAGAATTGTGAATTCTTCTCCTTACCTCTCCGTCCTTATATAGGAGAAACATGAAGGAAGTTTGGAAATCGTCTCCTTCTTCAAATTAGGAAAATCCACTTTGATATAGTAGTGGAAACCTAGTCCTATGAGAATCAACAAATAAGGAAGAAATTCCTCGTCCCTTATTTTGACAAGGGGGACCCGCCATTAAGGAACCGCGGTGGCCGTGGGCCAAAATTCTACCGCGCCATGGTTCACCTCGTTTTCCATCCTTCCTCATATTTTCGCCATAGTTCGCATATCGTCGAGGATGTCGAATTACATTTCTGCCCCCACGAGTCAAGTTTTAAATCAAAATCCCGTACACAATTACGGATTTTATTTTCTTTTTGTTTGAAGGTAGCGGGCTGCGCCCACGTTTTTACGGATCGGAAGAGTCCGAGTCGCATTAAAAAATGCAAAACGTGTTTACTCACCCCATTGTTGCCGAAATTTTCAAAATTTCAAAACGTTATGCCCGGTCGAAGACCCATTACAAGTATACAAATACGGATCGTTGATCCATTTTCAAACCCAAGCTCGGTCGATGACCCATTTCAATTTTCAAATCTCAAAATATTGCTATGTGAAATACGTGTTATATGAATTGTGATTAAATTTGCAGATTATGCTCCAACTGAGGGCTATGCCGTCATCAGCGCCAGAGCCCACTATGATATAGACAGGATGATATTCAGTGCATAAAGGTAGCTCGACGAGCACCGATTCGATGAATCGTTCCCTTGATGGAACACCAGAATTGATGACTATTCCGCTAGCAGAATGCAAAGTCTTATCTTTATTCCATTGGAATAACAAGATGTTAACTGGGGACGGAGCATCAGAAAGCAACAGGCCAGCGAACTCGAACTACAATAC
Source organism: Heliosperma pusillum (assembly GCA_022085475.1). NCBI lineage: Eukaryota > Viridiplantae > Streptophyta > Magnoliopsida > Caryophyllales > Caryophyllaceae > Heliosperma > Heliosperma pusillum. Next base: position 14,504 of record JAIUZE010075430.1, read on the forward strand.
GGGTTTGATTCCGTCGGAAACGGATACGTAGGCGCCTAAGGATAATGCTTAACCCTCATCATGATGAAAACAACGATGTTGTGGGTCGATTACCAATATGATGAAAGCAACGATGTTGTGGGTCGATACCCAATATGATGAAAACAACGATGTTGTGCGACGATGAACAATATGATAAATACAACGATGTTGTGGGTCGATGACCATTATTGCAAAATAGATGAAGATGTTGGGGCGTCCATAACCATGTTTCAGGTATGTCTCCTCGACTTATGGCTAGCGAGATTATATACGCAGGTCTAATGGACCCTAAACGACTCGCGGAATCCTTAGGTCAGTAGACATGGGGTATACTTTGACTTTTGTCTTGTCCAAGCCGTAGTCAAAGTGGGGGCTCTGTAGATACATATATCCGTCGATACATACATTTATAGAAATCCCGCAAAACGCCCGATGATGATAGAACAACGTATATTTCGTATTTGACCTTGTAATTATTGGTGTTCGTTTTACGATGTAAAATGGGCGCCGTCGATGATTTGTACTTTAAAATAAATTTAAAATAGATTTCCGTCTAAAAAAAAAGATTCATTTTTCAATTCATTTCAAAAAACGAGTCTTCACTTGTACCCTATTTGTAATATAAAAATATTATACAGATACTTTTCAGCGAAATTTTAGATTTAGTCTAGAACTTAGTTTCCGTGTCTAATTTAGCAAATCCGAGTTCGTTTTCGGACTTTACTCGAAATTCCGTGTGAGTTACGCCTTAAGCCGCTTTTGGGCTTTTTCCCCCTTGTTATAACCCTAACTCCCTCAACTCTTCACTCACCTCTTCTTCGTCATACAAACCACCAAAAGCCTAACCACCATCTTTGATCAAACTCAAGCTCCTCACTACTTATTCATTCCTCACTCAAATGACTTGATGTTCATCATA
>JAIUZE010075431.1:0-10052 GCA_022085475.1 Heliosperma pusillum
TACGCACTCTAATCTTCTTAGTTTCATCAAAACTCTTACTAGAAACTACCAACAAAATATTTATCTATGGAAACATGATCGCTAAAAACCACAAAGTAAAGGACTTACCATGAAATCCTTTAATCCAATTTACTTCAAACTCATTATCCTAAATTTACAATGAACTTTCTCATCCTCGAAAATCAAAACACAATCCACGCAACCAAACATAATTATCTAAGATTCAACTAGTCTCATCCAAAGTCTCACGACAAGGAAAAATCCACAATCCATTATCGCTTATAAGAATTCTTTAATACGCCCTAACATCCTTAATTCGATCATTACTACGCTCGAAGCCTCAAATATAAATAGTCACATTAGCAAACTATGGTGGTTACTAATTCTCAAGATAAAAGGGTTCACCATTCTAACTCTATAATCCATAACAACCGAGCATTCACTATCCAAAGCTTGCAACGAACATTTCTTAATCTCGAACTATGATTCCTTAAGAATAAAAGAGAATTACTAATTCCGAACCACAAATGGCCAATTACTTGGCAATCAGACCACCATTCAAATCATCTAGATCATCTAAAACTCAATATGAATAGATTTTCATTTACGACAATACTCTTCGAACCTTGGGTACCGGCTTAATTACCCTAAAGCAAAGTCTCTTTTATAATTCACCAATTAGAGACATCCAATTCCCAAATGATATACCAAGCAACCGTTATAATACCCAACAACAACGAATTATTATCATGATCAACTGAATTCTCAAAATGACACTACAATACCAACCTCCAAATCTAAAACCACTAAGAGAGGATACATTATCACTATTAGGATTCATCCTAGAGCTTAAGTCCTATTTCCCATGATGAATTATAACATGAAATTTGCTCAATCCAAGGACACATATTCTAGCTAAAGAATCCCAAATTACATCACGCTTATTCTTTGAGCCTTACAAACGGAATATCCAATCCACTAGAGAAAAGATGAAGGAGCAACGAGATAGAAAACGATAAGAAATCTCAAGGAGAACGCGAGAATATATAAGGCACGAGATTAGAAGAGAGGAACGCTTGAAAATAACGAGGTCAAGGAAGAGACAAAGCAGATGGTAGAGTTATGAAGCTATCCGAGTAAGAAAGAAGATACGAGCATGCGATTTCTTAAAGATCAATCTTGACAAAAACATTCAAGAATGGAAATGAAAAGGAATGATGGCACGAGTAAAGGTTTAAGGTTTAATCCACAAAATTTCTCCTTTCAGACTTAGGGTGATAGTAAAGCAACTCATCCCAAATAAAGGTCTCTTACAAGGGACCATCGTACTACAATCATCAAAGTAAGGTACACCTAGATTTAACAAATCGATTACAACCCAATTCATCCATCCTTTCATATCTCACGGAATCCCAAATGCGGAATTGCAACTCAAGTATAATAACATTCCTTTAGCTAAAATATTCAACACAACCTCAAAGGTTTCTTTAACTGAAGGACTAACAAATACTCTCTTATACTCGGTCATTTTCGAGTCTATAGCCCACGAGTTCATTATTATCAAAGTACAACCTCAAGTCAAACATCATCATTAACGTCCCAAGGTATTTCCATCATAACTCACATCATCGAATCTCGCTCATATCTATAATCCTCAAGTAATATGGTTCAACTTACAACGAAATCTTACTACTTCAAATGAGTCTCCGATACCATAAGATAAGATCATATCTTTAAATCCAAGAACTATAGCCAAATGCTTTTCCACCAAGCCTATACTCACCAACACACAATAGGAAACCACAAGACGTCACTTAATCTCAAAAGTATTTCGCACCTCAAGATATCATTCAAAGCTTCCTATTTACACCAATTAGACCTATCATAAGCATGGTCTTCAAAACAATACTAAACTTCTAAGTCCAAAAGACTAAATTACTAATGAGTTAAGAAGTCATAGCCAACTCATTCAACCTTACACCATCGAATATCATGAACTATTCACACATGAGTCATGGCAAGCATTTAGCATTAAAATCATCGAACTATCTTACCACCCTTTCTTAGAGATACAACCAATCACCACTATAGGGTGAATTTAGATCTACACCATTTTTCTCAAATCACAAATTCATTCTAACAACCACTAATATTCCACAAAGTTCAAAGTTCTTCCGACCAAGTATAATATACCACAAACAAATGGGTATGACATCCATAAAAATGTTACATGAGGAAGGTAAGGATACCAATGGTAAGATGGAGGAACTATCAAGAGTAATTTCCAAGAGGCAAACAAGTTGGAAGAGAAAGAAGCACCTAGATAGAAGGAAGAGAGCATAATATAATAAGGACGAGAGAATTCATAGACGAGGAAGAAATACACTTTAATTAGGCTTGTAAATATTCAAATCTTCGGTAGAGGATACCTCTCCTAGGTAACACAATGATCCACCTCCAAACGGTAGATACAAACAAACATAACATCACTCAACACAATCAACAAACAAGCTAGAACCTAACAAACATCAAGTACACCAAAGACTACCACCTTAGGTCCTTAAGTCTACCCATCTCTCATGATTATTTCAAGGTCAAGTAAGTTTAAGTTTAGGGTTCACGTGGTGCGTAGGAGCGATACAGCTCTGATAACAACTTTGTGACAACCCTCGCGAATGCGGAAATATAAAACATACAAGCATGTGAATTATATAGCGGAAATATGAAGTTTTTAAAACTTTTATACATGCAAGAAGAAGTATACGAGGAGTGTCAAATATTACAAACCAAAGTACGAAATAAACTACAACAAGAGACGAAGTCTCTCCAAATGCTAACAAAGTAAAAGTGTTTAGCAAACAAGCTAAAATCGTCTAGAGGTGTTTTATCCAGGGACTACGCCCACTAGCTCACACCCGAACCTAAAATATCATAGTAAAAAGCCATCCAAATCAAGCAACCTGTTCATCCATGAAAAACATGAACGCCACAATCAGTAGGGAGTAACTCCGGGTTCTCCCAGCCATATCACATAAAACGTACATAAAAGGAAATACAAAAGTAGAGCATGCATACATATAGATATACATGTGAGATAGGATAAGGATAGATAGGCAATTCAATATACAATGATAAGAGCATATGGAATACAAATCCGAATCCATCATGTTATACAAAGACTCGGGGAAGACACTCTTAGGCAACCGAATACGCTCACTAGGGCTTGCATCTCACCGTTAGCGGTATAAGTTTGATAAGATTGAGACTCGACAAACAAACCATGCCAAGTCATGCAATGACCATGATTAAACAATCATGAACTCGACAAACAAACCATGCCTAGTCATGCAATGATCATGAATAAAATCATGTAATCACGCATCTAAACACAACGACACAAAGACGACATCTCTCACGGTAAATGAAACGCACTAGCACCGTGTACATGGCAAGTATGATTAAAAGGCATCCACGGGATAAAGCATTTCTCTGAACGCATACACGATGCTACATTTCGTATATGTAGACTAATTTCCTCCTGGTAGCACGACGATAATAATACGGTCCTAGTCTAAACCTGGCCAGATTCTCGGAATATAACGTGTTCCGATTCGACATGCGCTGACATTTCGCATCCAAGACTCGGTTAATCATAGACGCCGAGTACCCCAAATTCGGTAGATCAATTCACGAAAGAGGCGGAAAAGAGCACAAGCCTCATAACAAGCGGTACGCTACATGCAAATAACACCACCTCGCAAGTACACAACATTTGACGGCCGGGTCGATCAAAGCAATGCGTTCAACTCCCAACAACGTCGTCGTATGCCCACTAACACATGCATTTAAGCAGTAGGATACCTCTCCGTTCCGACATTCCAGCCTTACGAACGGAAAGGTAGCCAAGGGAATGAGAGTACAAAGCACAAGACAAAATAGTGCTCAAACCGTATCATTTGTAAAACCGACTCAAAGTGGGACATAGCAAAAACCGTCACAAAACATGTGATACTAGCGAATGAAATATCATACATCCAAAACATGAATATTATAAGTCACTACGTAAAATTATACGATAAACAGATCATGCGAACTATTATAAATTACGAGTTTTAGAAATTATATGAGAAAACACAGCCGTGTTCCAGGCCGGTGTAAAGGCCGGCGGCCGGTACCCCGGCTCGGAGCACAACTACACACAAAAAGCAAGTTTGGAAACTAACTAAAGCAAGGGTCCACTTCAAACGGTCATAATTAGAGTTCTAGAAATGCAAATGCAGAAATTCCAAAAGGAGGTGATAGCTTATCCTCTTACGGTTCCAACGGTAGGTCACAAGCCCAAAACAAGCAAGTAACGAAGGAGATATGATCATTTTACGAAAAGGGGTCAGTGCAGTGAAACTGCACAAGTCACGACCGTGACTTGTATTTCACGCCCGTGACATGTGTTACCAATTCACCCGAGAGCCTTCAACATACATTCAAACATTTTCAATTTTCATGATTCACTTCTAACAACTATCAACAATCAATAATCATCATCAAAAGTCATCAACTAACAACAATCATTATCAATAATACAATTCCTAAGCTTTCTTATCGTATTCTAAATACGAATTCTAACATAGAAATCATATAAAACACGTAAATGATATCGAGTAACCCTTCACCGTTACCTTTTCGCGCCTTAAATCGATTTCTAAACCTTCCTAGTCTCCACCTACATACAATTAGATAATAAAAGATGAATATCATTCACCTTGAGAAAGACGGATAATTTAAAAAGCGAGAAAGACGGTAATTTTATTACCAATACGGATAGAGGAAGATGAGAGGGGAAGAATAAGACGAACTTACGTGAATTTGAGCGAGTAACGAAGGAGTAGCGACGAATATAAGACGGATAAAAAAATGGAGGCAAGGTTTTATGGGGTTTTCTTAGAGAAGAAGGAAGAGTTGAGTTGTGTTGTGTTTGTGTGAGGGAGTTAGGGTTTATGAGGGAGTATATGAGGGAAAAAAGTCAACAAAAGTCAAAGACGGCTTAAGACGGGTTTTACTTGAAAACTCGCGGAAATTCCAAATACGAACTCGGAAATTCTAAATTCGACTCGGAAAATAAAATTCTAAATCAAAACTTAATTTCGCTGAAAAGTATCCGTAAAATATTTTTACTAGAAAAATAGGGTACATTTGCGGGTGTTACATATATCCACCGAATTAAATATCCAAGCACAAATTATTGAGTTATTCGATTTCCACGCCGCAAACTCAGGTGATTTTTCATCAACTGGTTGGACGAAGTCACCGTTAATAAACCTAAATTTCTTTCGACCATTCAAACCATTAATAATAGCTTTGGTCCAAATATCATAATTATCTTCGGTTAACATGTATTTAGTTAATGAATTACTCGGTCCTTCGGAAGGATGCAAATAATAAACAACAGAAGCATCGTGAATAAGTTGGAGCTTCTTATACAGTTGTCATTTTCGTTCCCGTTAGACAAAGAGCCGAGTTGTTGAACTTACGTGAGCAAGTTGCAGAGATTACTGAGATGATCCGGGAAGGCATGAAGAGAAGCGAAAAAAATTTGGATCGTTTAAACCATTGGCGTAGATACTGATAAGACGATATTTACTCATATTTATACCCCTTATCAATATGTTTTTACGGTCGTCCATTGCATTATTTGACTTATCTATTCAACATTTGTTCATTTCGGAATTTAATGACGGAATTATTATTTAAAATGTAAATATTCTGATTAAAGTGTCTTGTGCTTATCATATTATTACAGTATAAAAGGAAATGGGCTGAGTTTCGCGAATAATGGATCAAAAGCATATAAAGCCTCGAGGTTATGTGCACGTGGGCTAAGTAAATGATGAATACAAGGCCATATGAACAAAGGTTTAGCAAGTTGCAAATAAAAGACTAATCCATCTAGGTCGTCTTAAATAAATGGGTTAGGAGTAAATAAGTGACCAAGGGAATAAAAGAAATCAAGCAGAAAAGTAGTAGTAGTAGAGAAGCCGTTAAGTACAGAAAACGGAACCTACTGGAGAAGCAAGCTCAGCAATGGGAACTCTACTCCGTCTCAAATTCAATCCCTTCTCATATTTTAATCACTAAATATATCTTATTCCTATCAAAGTTCTATCCAAGATGAATATAAATACCCGGCTCCTCTGTTAGGAAAGAAGGAGGCAAGTTTATAATAAATAAAACCCCAAAATCTGACAGATGCGAGTGGCGACGGATCTGAAGAGGAGCAGTTCGACGGGTCGAGCGGCTCCGACCCGAAGGAAGATGGAAGACCTATCTTGCGGAGGCGTTGCAGCCGAAACAAGGGACGATTTTCTGTACTCAATTTATTAGTTCTCCCTTCTTATTTTTAGCTAATTTCGCTTTCGTTAGTACTAATTTGGAACCTTGTCGAATTAATCTTTCAGTTATAAATCGTTAATCGTTCTGGCAATATTTGTTTAATAGTATTCTTTTTATGCTTGTTTTAATTGTCATTGGTTTATAGCTAGTTGATTAATTTGGCGCGGCGTTGGATTAATAAACCAAGTAGCAACTAGATTATTTTAGGACTGCAATGATGTCACTAAATTAAGCTAGGAGTATAATTGGATGTGTTAATTTCTAGAGTATTGAAAACACTTTGGTAATTAATACGGTTAATGAGGTCTTTCTAATTCGTAATGCGCTTAGTCAGTTTGCGTAACTTTGAACCTTGCGTATAAGTGGATAGCTAGTATCGGTAGTCGAGCGGCTCGCTACTGGTTAAAAGTAAGGATTGATAGGGAGAATTTAGCGACTAAGTTTTCTACGGTTAACCTATTGTTAATTAAATATTTGCAAGACGAGTCAACAACGAAACTGGATTATTAACTAAACTAGGAATTATGAGCTTAACGGATGTTTGTTTCACTTATATCCAATTAGATTACAATATTTAATTCACTAAATAACCCACCCCCCCCCCCCCCCCCCCCCCCCCCAATTCCGTAAATATGTTAATAGTGTTAATACGTAAGTTAGTCGATAAACTACATAATAGTTAATTAGTTCTAGCAATCTCTCCGTGGGTTCGATTCTACTTATTATTTACTATGTTTATATTTTTGAGGTTAAGATAGGTATTATAAATTACTAATTTGTATACGCTAAACGACACGTATCAAATTTTGGCGTCGTTGCCGAGGAGATTGAAGTTAGAATTAATTTTTTGTTTAACTTGTATATTTTGATACTAACTTACATTAATTTATGATTTTGATCGGATTTTATTCTGGAAAAAAATTTTGAATAGACGATATGTTTCGTGACACTTTTTGCGTGTTCTTTCCTCATTTTGTTTCTTCCTTTTTTTTTAGTCTGGTTGGATTGTGACACTTTTGCTTTAGATTTTTGCTAGATTTTAATCGGAGTGGAAACTTTTGAGTAAATTACTTGTTTTCTCACTATTTTTTTTGCGTGTTGTTTGCTTTCTTTCTCCATCCTATATTTGACTCCGGCTATATTAATGTTCAGTAACTGTGTTAAATAGTGACATGTTTAAGTAGTTCCCTTTTGTACTTATATATCTTTTTGTACAAATTGATTCAGCTATTTCTATTTAAACCTAGTAATGCTAGTCATGGTAGTTCATAGTTATTATGTTATAGTATTGTCCTGTGTCATTAGTTAACTCTGGATAGCTCCTATGTTTCCACCATGAATGCATATTTCATATCTCGTATGATAAGAAATTTGTTGTGATTTCGAACTTCATTGTCCATATTATCTTCATCTAGGCTTGCATATATATATTTTTACTCTTCGTGATCACCTCATTGTGAACATTTTTAAGATATGTGAACAGGGATAAGTAACATATGTGAGAAGAGTGATAAACTTCTTTGAAATTGTACTCCCTGCCATCTTGATAATAATTATTCTAGCTTTGAGGAAGGGGGAGCACTTGAACTTGACCAAGACAGAGTTGACACATAATGGGTTGAGTGTCGTATTTATTTTGCAGGAAACTAGTAGCTTAGCTACCTAGTTACCACATGTTTTACGTTTGCTTGACCCTTATAATCTCTCACTATAGCTAATCGCTTGCATCTCTCCCTTTGTTAATTTTATCCCCTGAAATGAATGTATTAAGGTTGAATTTTTAGTGCGGGGGAAGGACTGTTCCGAGAATGGAATGATATATGGTACCCTAAGCTGCACGAAAGAGGAAAAATGAAGAGTACTGCTAATGATTAGCTTATCATGCAAGGAAAAGGTACTAGTTGTTGGATTTTGTGTGCTTCAAAAGAAGCAATACTAGTTTTTTGTCCCACATTTATAATGGATCATATTTCTAAGTTAATTAAGCATTTTTACATGCTTGACTCAAGTTATTTCCTAAGGTGATTGTGTGGTCTTCTAGACACACAATTTTCTACACTAATTTTGTGAGTTCTTATGTCCATTTCACTATTATATATACCCCATCTCTACTACTCAAAACACAACAACAAAAAACTCACTCTTTCTATCTCACTAAATCATTCTATCTATAAATTTTGGGAGGTCCTTTGGCAACGTTCCGGGCTGTGTTCAAATTGTGTCTTCGTCTACACCGAAGGTACAATGGTTGTGTAATCCTGGGGGTCGATTGTCAATAAAGCCGTGTGTAGAGTACGGGGCAAATTCGACTTTAGGACAATGACATAGTCATGCCACAACCGTCTTTCTATATATCCAGATAAGCTATTCTCTTTTCTATTTTACATATACTTATAATATTTATATTTACTTATATACCATTATATTATTCTTCTATTACTCTAATTTGGTCATTGCTAAAATATTTCTCTTAATCAATTGATAGATCATATCCCTTAATTTCCAACAATCTAAAGTCGAATTTTCTATTTTGGTTATATATTGTGAATAATGAGGAATAGTGAAATACAGACTATGCTACATGACATAGAATATATAGTTACCATATTTGTTAATGAGTATGCAATTAATACGTTTTTGTATATATATATGTATGTATCAATGTATGTACCTCATTGTGCTATGTAGCCTCCTGTTTCTGTCGTAGCCATCTACTCCGTATGTCTATTAGATTTCAGTTTCACTACTCCACGTAGTGTCAATAAATTGTGCGGTGATTACGGAAAAAGAAAAAGTAATATATTAATTTATGATTTTAATCAAAGGCAAATAGTTGAGATATGTGAAATTATATGGAGAATTGAAGTGATAAATGAATCTTTGATTGATGAAGCATAGAAGTTAGCGAAATATAAGTTGTACGTAAATATAATGTGGGAGATGAATAAATCAATGGTACTCAATATAAATGGTACTCAATATATTTACTGAACATAGACAATAATATTTTTTGTTTTCCTTGTATATGTTATTTTAGTTAAAATGTTTATTAAGAAAAAAAAAAAATGGTGTCAAACTTCTAGAAAAATGGTTAACGAGGACATTGGAAAACTGAATCGAATACGAATATTTGTTAATAAACTCGCGCCAAGTTATTTGGATTTATAGATCCAATTTGATATGTGAATATTTGTTGTTCTTTTCAAAACTCTACATACTGCTCGAACAATATCGTATCATTAGTCTTGCCACTTATTTGTTTGTTGATTTGGAAAAGAAAATTTGTTGAGCAAAGTGAAATCTTGCAAATAATTTCAGAAGTGTTGCGTGTTACAAACATATATAGTAAATTTAAAAGTATTTTTCGTTTCATCAGGGTATATCAGTGGACGTAATCATGAAGTGTATCATAATTTTTTAGCATGATTGTCTTTCAATCAATACATTGAAATAATAATAGACAGTGTATTTGTAACACCCTCAAATTTGCGGAAAGATAAACCAATAATTTAAATAAATAAAAGATGAGAATACGTTTCTAATAGGTTCACTTTAGTGAAAATCGGTAAATTTTAAAACCGGAACCTATCATTAAATATATTCATCATAAAGAAGGTGTCTTAAAGAAAAAGGTTCATAACAAAAAGGAAATAATATTATACATA